>JBCEWB010161823.1:0-10430 GCA_039654565.1 Peronia peronii | reverse complement strand
ACATCATTTTCATAACAAGACTAAAAAACGTACATATGTGCGGCCCATTCGGTTGGTAAGTTTTAGAGAAAAATGGGGTTTTAATATGAAAAATCGGCGAAATTTGATTTTTTGGTACATGGCATTTTCAAAAATTTCAAGAATATTTTCTATTTTATAGGGAGAGCTGCAAATATGTAACGTTTTAGATATTATGTCAAACAATATGTTCACCAAGTTGTATTGATTTCCGTGGAAATTTGACGGAGGAGATAGATTTTAAAATGTCAATTTAGAATCGCCAAAAATCCAAGATGGCGGCGTTGTATAAAAAAGACGATTTTTTTTTCACTGTTTTCCTCTAATTTGAACCTGCCGAATTAGATGAAAAAGGTTTAAATAGTCTATCTTTAATAATAAAAAAAAAATCACATCCAGGATGCGCCCCCCCCCCCCTCCCCCTCCTTAAATATCAATGGAAAAAAAAACAACAAAACACAAAACTTGGTGAACGTGTTGTTTGACATAATATCTAAAGAATTAGGTTTTCTCAGCTGTTCGTATAAAAAAAAATGTCTAGAAATTTTTGAAAATGCCATGTAGTAAAATTTGCAATTCCGCCGTTTGAATAAACTGAACTTTCAAACCCTTTTCGTTCTTCATCGGGACAACCAATAATCAATGACACCATCACCATCACAGGGGTGCAAATATTGCAAATCAGTCAAAAATACAAAATTATGGCCACTTACCATTTCAGTGCAAATAAACAGCAAAAAATAGCCATTCTTTCCTCTGTAATATGTAACCTCCAGATTAAAGAGCGAAAGCCTGTCATGCAATCTCTCACGTTCACTTTCTAAACAATGTTTCTAAAGCATATTGTCAAACATTACTAAACCTTAGATTTTTAGGATTATCACAGGAAAATCAAAGTAACAATATGAACTAAAGACAAGTAATGCCTAATTAACATTACAGATTTTCCTCCAGGTTTTACAAACATGCACACAAACAAGAGAAAATAGATTAAAAATACACAAATAAATAAAGTTACTGTACAATTTGTTCCCTTATTTCTGAATCCAGTTCAATGGTGGCGAGAAGAACGTCGGAAGGATGAATGTAGTAGAAGAAGAAAAAAAACAACAACAATTAGTAGGTGGCCAAAGAACTAGAAGATATATGTCGACAATGAGGAAGAGCAAAAGAACAGGGAAAAAGAAAAAAATGAAACAGAAAAGTCAGTGGGGGCAAAAGAAGACTATTAATAATGCGAATAACATGCTAATGCTAATAATAATAACAATAATAATAATGTTACAACAAATAATAAGCATAAAAACAGGCGTCGACAGACGCAGGAAGCGAAAAAAAAAAGTTATAGGTATGGAAGAGGAAGATAAATAGCACAAAGTGGAAGAACAGAAAGAGAGGACAGTGAAAAATTTCAATGTCACGACCAAAATCATCAACAACAATAATACAGCAATACGTCAAATAGGGACATCCCGAAGGATCATTAGCTGCCAACAATTGCCGTAGATATGCAACAAAAACATCATCAGCTCCTCTACAGCCGACCAAAGCCCATAGCAAAAAGGCAGTGAACCTGATAGCGGATCAACCTCCTACTATAACATGTATAAATCAGAGACAATCACTGTGGCCATTCATGCTGTGCGGAAAGCTCTGCTTTTGCTATATAATATTGAGGGATGCCTGCAAAAAAGGAGAAACCCAATTATTTTTAGATTTTGAAGAAGGATTCATGAGACAATACCTTAATTATATGATTTGATTAAAACAATTATTATGCTATTATCTCCAGCTTAAACCATCAGACTCGTCTCAGTTTTGCAAATAACGTCAATCTGAAAAAAAAAAAAAAGAAAAAAACCCCCCCAAAAAAAACACAAAAAAAAAACAAAAAAAAAAAAAACAACAAAACAACAACAAAAAAACAAAAAAACTTTTTTTTTTCTGAAATCGAAAAAAATTGGTTTTATCCCGTTTTGTGACCAAAGTTTTTGTATGTATAATGAACAAGAATGCTTCTCCAAACTTCTTGGGTCTTATGCAGTCCGATTATCAAAGATATTATTATTAACATAAACATCAGAAATATCGATAATGTTCCATGCCAAAGTCACTTTGTCTCAATCTCTCTCTGCACTACTGTCTTCCTCACTGACCTCCTCTCTCTCTCTTTCCCTCTCATGCAATCTCTTTCTAATTTTGTACATTATATATGTGGGGGTGGGGGTCATATATCTATACTATAAATTTGCAACAAAACCCATAAAAGGCTTATGGACTCGAAAACTGCAGGATGTATCTATCTGAAATTTGGCAAACAAAATTGTTGCAAATGGATCTGTGTTTCTACTTACGTAAGGCTAAAGAAAACTTATTATTATAATAATTGAATAGTGAATTCGCGAGGCCTTTGATCCCAGTTGTATGTTCGAAGGAAAGACGCATTATATTATTATTCTTCCGCTTCCGCTCGCAGACCACCCAAAACAACAAATACATTTTCTTCCTATACCATTCAGTTTAATCATCCAAAATACCAACATCGAGGTGCTCAAGCTTGTCATACACTTTGAGTCGCAAGGTTGTAGCGGTTTGATCTATCTACAAAGACAGTAGTTTTTGTATTCAAGATCTAGATCGATTTGTGCTCTAACTCACCTATCTGGATATATCTGGGAAAACCAAAAATGATATGCCATGGTTCTTAAATTTGTGTAATTAATACCTGCACACCACTGGCCTCCTCATCTTGGTTTCATGATTGCCTCCATTGTTGTTTACAGGATGTACACTCTCGACGCTTGGGGGCACTGCATGTCTTGGCTAATACAAAATTGGCATCCGGTCTCATCGGTATAGTGTCTTTGCTATTTATACTAATGTAGCTTTGTGAACTTTGAAATGGTACACTGTGGTCAAAGAGATCGACCGTTTGTAATGGAGCTTGTGAAACGAAACTTTGCATTCGCTTCTGCATCTGCAAGAACGTTGTGAATCTAGTTTGTAATCTGACAGAGGTGTTTGCGACAACCAATTTCGCCATTTGTGGCCTACAGAATATAAACCTGAGATTCTCATCTCTATACGAATATCAAAGGCATACATTATTTTAATGCTGTTCTCTTTTGTTTTCACTGGTGATGCAAAAATATACTCCAAATTCACCCCAAATGCAAGCACGCCGTATTTTCCGAAGCAAAGGCGTAGCTTGTCAAAATGTAATGTGGTTCACATTGAATCTTGGTGTTGTGTCGCCATACTGATGTAAATTTGTTATACAATGCTTTTATTTCATCACATCTTCTTTTGTCTGGTGTACAATTATGAATTTATGGTTTAATTACTCCTGTTGTGTCCAAAAAATGTTGTTCTATACAAACAGATAAACAGTCATTCATTCATTCTGTATTTAGTGCAGATTAATTAATTAGGAACTGGTATCACAACAGCGAAAAGGGTAGTCATTACTTAGGAAAACGAAATGGAGCTGCGATAATATGGCCACAATTAAAAACTTCCTGTGTATTACTATAGTAGTAATACATGTAGTTTTCCGATATTCCCTACCTATATAGTTCTATTGAAACGCAGTAATTGTCTATAATTCAGGAAGAAAACAAATACATATACATATACTGTGAGAAAAACGGCTTGTCCACCCTGTTCAACCTACCACCATTGCGAACTTGCTTGACTCTGCTGATTGGGAAGACTTGTACAATACATGCACTTTGATCCAGTCTAAACTATACATCACAACGAAAGGCTGATGGACTCGAAAACTGCTGAATGTATCCATCTGAAATTGAGCACACAGAATTGTTGAGTAAAGATCTGTGTTTCTGCTTACATAAGCCAGAAAAAAAAATGTTTGAATTTATTCTAAGACGGCGCTAATAATTAAGTAGTAAATTCGCTAGCGTGTCTGATCCGAATTGAACGGTCAATAGAATTACACATTATGTTATTGTTTTTCCTCTTCCTCTCGTAGAACATCCACAACAACAAACACGTTTTCTCTGAGTAGCGGTCATTAATCATCCAAAATACCAGCATCGAGGTGCGCACGACTGCCATGCACATTGAATTGCAGGGCAAAACTACACTTAAAAAATTTCCCTCGAAGATCGTGGGCTCTCTACATATAGATCTAGCCTGTAAACTTTGAAGTGGTACACTTTGACCGTTGTGTAATGAAGCTTATGAAATGAAACTTTGCATGCGCTCACCATATTATATATGTAAGAAGTTGTGAATCTAATTTTCAACCTGACAGACCTGCTCGCTATAGTGAATTTCGTTATTTGCGACAAATAATAGATCTGAGATTCTTGCTCACTTTTCTTGCATACATTATATTGTTGTTTTCCTCAGTGTTCACTGGTGATCTAAAATTGTGCTCCAGAGTCACACTAAATGCAAGTACGTGCCGTATTTTCAGAAGCAAAGCGTAGACTATAAAAATATAAAGTGGTTCACATTGAATATCGGGGCTGTGTGCACAGTCGCAGACGTTAATGTATTAGACGCTGCTTTTATCTCACTTCTTATTTTGTGTGCTTACAGTAATTATGAAATTGTGTAATTATGAATTCATGATTTAAGTGTTATGGTTATGCCAAAAATTGTTATTCTTTACAAATACAGAAATATTTAATTTTCTCATTCTATATTTAGTTTAGAACAGATTAATTGTTTAGGAACTGATATCACACACAGGGAGCTGGTCAGACACTTGACTAAAGGAAGGATAAGTGATCAGTGAACTAAGGAGAAGAATTCAGGGAGATAAGCCAATTATCGCCCAATCTCTCTGCTGAATGTGGAAAGCAAGATTATTCTTCCCGGTAATTGCGAATCGGCTGACTTCATACCTAATGGAGAACGGTTACATAGACACATCAGTCCAGAAAGGAGGAGTCCCTAGAGTCCCACGGTGCCTAGAACATAGGAACATGATCTGGGAGGTTATCCAGAGAGCGAAAACAAGGAAGCAAGAACTGCACGTTATATGATTAGACCTGGCTAATGCACACGGAATAGTTCCTCGCTCGCTACTGTGGCTGGCACCTGAGATGTATATCAGATGTATCTGCATTCAGTTAGAGACAGGAATTGCAATGGGCTGTACAGTTTCCCCGATTCTCTTCGTGTTGGCCATACAAGTACTGCTGAGTACCAGTGTGCAATTGTCCAAGGTACCAGACTTAAGAGAGGGCTGTCTAATGGTACCGTCAAAGGCATTCATGGATGACACAACAATCCTAGTCTCATTCCAAGAAGAAGCAAGGCAGATGCTCCAAAGACTGGATGATTTGATCTCTAGGTGAGGAATGGCATTCAGACGCAAAAAGCCTAGAAGCCTCTCTCTCCGAAACGGGAGGACGGATGGCACAGTGCAATTCCTGATAGGTGATCAAGTAATACCAACATTCGAAGAGTTATCTATGAAAAGTCTCGGTCGGTGGTATGACACAAAGCAGAGGGATGAAGTGCAGACTCAGCTGACAGTTGGCCTGGAGAATATCAATAAGAGCAGGCTTCCAGGACGTTTAAAGGTGTGACTCCTCCAATTTATGTTGATGCCAAAATTACTATGGCCACTTTCAGTCTATGAAATCTCCGTCTCAACGGTAGAGGGATTAGAGGCAAAGACAAATCGCTGCACAAGAAAGTGGCTAGGTTCCCGGAAAATTAGAAGCGCCCTGCATGAGCTAGCAGCGGTAGCAGAGAACTCTTACTATTGGAAAAGGAACAATATGACTACATCGCTTGAGGCCAGACGGTAGATTTAAATAGGATAAGTTATGCCATAAAACAGGGCACACGTGGCAAATGGGGCAGAACATCTCGGACCGAAACCCAAACTACATCTGGACCGAAAACCAAACGGCACTGGTTCGAATTCCAGAAAGACCCTGAGGGGAAAAAAAAAAAGTGGGTGACGACATCGGGTTTCATGACTCTGGTATGACCGGGATTCTAGAAGACGTCAGGGAGTTAAAGGCTGAAACATCTAATGAAAGACCCCACTTTTCCTCGGAAGACCGCCAGTTGCCTCGCTCCACCTGCGGAGTCTTCCTACCACTAGCAGCGTAAAAGGTAGTTGTTACTCTTTCAGGAAAACGAAATGGCGCTGCACTGCTATGGCTACAATTAAAAATGTCTGCTAAGTATTGAAAAAAAAAGCAAAGGTAGCTCTGTCTACAGTAAAAATACACGCGTTCCTCGGAATTCCCTACCGGTATGATCTATTGAAGGCAGAAATGTCAGTTTTCACGAAGCTTTTAAAATAACGATAGACGATTCCCTCACGCTCTGTCCGATATAAGCTGTCGTGTTATTAGTATATCATAGAGATCTAATAAAGAAGAAAACAAATACTAGCAGAAACACGGCTTGCCCCTCCTGTCCATCCTACCACCACTGTGAACTTGGTGGATTCTTCAGATAGATGATTCCCTCACGCTCAGTCGATATAAGCTGCCATCTTCTGATTTGGAAGATTTTTTTCAAACTGTAAATGAATCTACCGCATTTGTGTATTGTGAATGAAACAAACAGAATATCGGACGGAATGAATGAAAACATTTAGTTCGGACATCACAGTTCACCAAGAATCAGATTATATAAGTAGTAGTAAGAGTGTACGAGTCTGGGCCACGCCCTATTTTTTTTTTTCGGTTTGCAGTTTCGGTTTCGGACTGACTCTCTAATTTCGGATACTCCTTATAATTTCGGATACTCTTCGGATACTTTTTATTTTTCACCAAATTTTGAAGTAAAAAATGTGACAACTTACAAACATTTTTTAATGTAGTAAGATTGCAAGAGTCTGGACCAGTTTCGGTTTAGAACCGGTTCAATCGGGTTTGCAGTTTCGGTTTCGGACTGACTCTCTAATTTCGGATACTTTTTATTTTTCACCAAATTTTGAAGTAAAAAATGGGAGTAGCCGAAACAGAGTCAGTAAAATAAAACCGTATGTTGTCATTTCCCCACTGACCCCTTATAGACCACCTCTCTTTTTTAACCTCACTGACTCCCATTTTGCTTTTTTTACAATAAAAATGTCTGTAAATAAATTTGGTTTAATGATCCCTTATAGACCACCTCTCTGTTTTAACTTCCCTCTGACTCCCAATTTATTTTTTTTACAATAAAAATGTCTGTAGAAAAATTTGCTTTAATGAGCGATGCGCCAGAGACTATTGCTCCTATACACAGTATGCTACAAATCTAGATGATTTGGAAAATGTTGAAGGGTTCAACGAGAATGGTAAAATTGATAAGAAATATTGTTTTAAACTTAATAACGATGGGATTTATATAAGAAGTGAAGTTGGTGAATCACAAGACATCAGTTTAAATGATTTAAAAGATGTAGATGGATTTACTGACGAAGGAAAAGAGAATGCTTTATTTGGCTTCAGGTTGGAAAGAGGAATTTACAGTAGACATGAAATTAAATCCCCGGCTCCTCCTTCATTAACAGAATTTGAAGGAATTCCAGTTAGTTTTATAAGTGAAAATGGAGAAATGAGAGTGATTACAACAAAATATGAATGGGAAATTGACATCCTGTTAAGAAATGATAAAGTGATTACAAAAGGAAATGGACAAATAATAAACAAAATATTTAATTCGGGTCGCGCAATAGTAAGTTTAGTTCCGTTATCTCGTTATGATGATGCTGCTATTTTAAAACTGTATAATGATGAATACTATATTTCTTCAGTTTCAGGTAAACCTCGTGCTGTTTTTAAGTTTTGTTGGTGAATTTACTATTGAAACAAATGCTATAACAAATTACCCTTTAGGTTCAACTATTATTATAGAAGGTATAGTATTAGAATCTTCTGAGGATCCTGTTGAAATAATCACAGGAATAGAAGTTTATAATCCAACACAAGTAAATGGTGAAAAAGCATTTAAAATATAATTAGAACAAATGAATTAGGCGATGGTATTAGTTCAAACCGCAGTATAACTGCAGTGCCAAAGATAATAAAGAGATAAAACTGAATAAAAGAGAATTCGATTTACAGAGCAACCTGTTAACGGAGACGTTATTGATTGTAAAAATTTTGCATATTAAAAATGGAGATTATTTTAAAAATTAATGAAGATATAGTTACTGATGACAGCATTGAATCTTATGAGGTTCATGAATATACCCGGGTTACCGGAAGTAATTTGAATAATGGTGGTGAAATTAGTAGAATAGTAATAGAAACTCAAGATATTTTTACTCATCCCAGCGAAATCATAATCATAGACGGAACAGTAACTAAGGAAAATGGAGCTCTATATGCGGAAGATGATAAAATAAGTTTTGGTAATAATGGTCTCATGCATTTATTTCACAGTATACGATATGATCTATCAGGAAAAGAAATAGAAAGTATGAATAACCTAAGTCAAGGAACAACTATGTTTGGATTATTGAAGTATCCCAGAAATGATATGAGATTTTTCTAGCAAAAAGAGGACAATGTAGCTGTAGATGATAATCATGGTTTTGATGTATTTGATTAAAAATTCCGATCCTAAAGGAACCTTCGGATGTCATATTCCTCTAAACCACATTTTTGGATTTATGGAAGATTTTAACTAAGTTATCTACGGTTTTAGGCAATTAATGTTAAACAGAAGAAGTGAAAACGACGCTACATTGTACAGAAAAGCGAATGCTAATGCAGGAAAAATGACTATTACTAAACTTTCATGGTTCGTTCCTCATGTTTTACCAGCTGACGTACCAAAACTTCAACTCAATAAACTCATCGAAGAAAAAGTGAATATCCAAGTTGGTTTTAGAAGCAGACAATGTGATTCAATTTCTGTACCTCAGATCATTGAATTTTCATGGAGATTATCAGTAAAATCTTCACCGAAAAAACCTAGATGAATACTCGTAGCTTTTCAAATGGGAAATAGAAGTATTCAAACATCTAATCCTTCTACGTTTAATAATCTAGATGTGAAAAATCCTTATCTAAACTTAAACTCGAGACAATACCCAGCTGTTCCATATGATTTATCATTTAAAATATTTGAATTTTCCAGAGCTTATCGAGATGCTAAAGATTTTAGACTCAATTACTACGGAATAGATGAGTTAGTAAGTTGTATGGATATTACCAAATACTCTATCCAATTTTTGCAGTGGATATAAGTAAACAAAGTGAAAGGTTAAAAAAAAACAGCTTAACCGATATCATGGTTAAAATTTCTTTTAATACAGCCGTTCCTGCTAATACAACAGCTTATGCTGTGGTTATCTCAGATAAAGTAATTTCATTCGAGTCTGATGGAAATAAGATGAGTGTTATACAAGGATAATTCCATTAAAATGGATAAAGAAAAACTTTGTTCGTTGTTCAATGAAATTAAACGTTTATAGCTTCTAGTAAACTAGAAGCCTTCAAAAAGTATTAGAAGCATTTGGCGTAGCAATAGAGATAAAGAATAAAAGGACAAAGACTCTTCCTAAAGATTTTGAAGAAAGACTCTTTCAAACTTTTGAAGTAGAAACATTAAACTATAATATGAATGATGAAACTTCAAATGAAGAACTCGTTGACATATATAAACAAATATTTAATTACTTAGATAAAATCGAAAGAAGAAATAAGAATATTTACAATCTTGGAATGGCATTACATAAGATAAAATCTAAGTACAATAATGAAAACGATTTTCTAAAATTCACAAAGAAAGAATTCAAAAGAAATAAAACAACTATTTATGATTACATAAGACTTTATTCAGAGTATGAAAAATACCCTCTGTTACTAAGCTGTAATTTAAACTATCGTGAAATTATGAAAAACTTAGTTGTTGTCAGAGAGCTAATCCGGCGTGTCGGAGAGAGCTAATACGACGTGTCGGAGAGAGCTAGTGTCCATATGGTATGGCGTTAATTCCATCATTTAAAATATATCTTTTATCATCGAATGGTGATAGACTTCTTTTGTTTATTTCATTTATAAACATATATATTGTGTTTTTCCGAGTTTAATGTATGCATTTTATTCATCTGAATTTCAGTGTTAAATAAACATCTTCTATAATCATTAAATCTTATATCCTTTTTTATTGCTATTTTCCCTATTCCTTTCAATTTTTTCTTTTCTTCTAATGTACACTTTTTTTAAAAATCAAACACTGAAAATGAATAAGTTTTACTTTTTAAAAACACTATCTCATTCATAATGTTTCCATTTAATTCATCTTTAAATTTTCCAATAACTTCTTATTTTCATCTGAATATAATTGATGATCTTTTGGATAATATAATGTATCTAACTACATGTGTCTATTATCTTTGTAAATCAACATATATGTCCTTAGTCTGTACAGATAAGAATATACTATCAGTATCTGAAGCAATCAGTTCATTATCTGGC
>JBCEWB010161822.1:0-25816 GCA_039654565.1 Peronia peronii | reverse complement strand
CGCCCCCCCCCCCCCCCCCCCCCCCCCCCCCCCCCCCCCCCCCCCTAAACACTTTGACAGCATTGCCTTTTCAAGCACTATTCACCACACTGCCAGTATAATGCAAAAGCCTTGAAGGCATAAGCTAGGATTGAATTATGACCCTATATTATAGGTGTTATCTTTCCTTTCGATCTCTTTTATTAAAAAAAAAAAAATGAAAAAACAGACATACAAACAAACAGATAAATAAAAATAGAAACTGGCTGCTGTGCATCATCATAATTTTAAAAAGCCCGAGTTTGAAATCATAAACACAAAAGGGCAGCTGGGCGATGAAAGTTACGAACAGTACTCAAGACAAGAGTCAATGGATGACAGACTTTCACGTCCATTGTTGATATTAACCTTAAATTATTCTGTCAGAACTGCGAGGTCATGTGATGCATTTTACTTTTTGAGGAGAATACTGATCTACATTCCAAAAAAATTTTAAAACATGATTATAGTTTTCAAGATAATATCAGTCATCAAAGACCAGCACCTTTCTATAAATCTCTCATCCCTACCTTACGGCTTTTCTTTAAAAAAAAAGTGCAATGTACATGTCTACTCGACTTTTTGATAGGCAGTTCTCTTTTGGGAGTTTAATTTATTTAATCAGAAATTAACTGAGTGGATCACTCTCTACAATCGGTCACTCACCAAACAACTGAGTATCAGGTAAATTCTCTATAATCAACCAGAACTAGCCCCGAGATTTGATGCAGAATTTTCTATAAATCAATTATATCTAAACCCGAAACTCTAAATTAACTAGGTTTAGCATCCGCAATGGATGTGCGTAATAAAGTTTTTAGACTCAGCACCCGAGTTCACCCAAGTTTTGGGTGCGGAATTGTGTATGGTCAATTACCACATGAATTTTGGGTGTGGAATACTGTACGGGCAACTAGCACCCGCATTTCGTGTGCGGAATAACGTCTCCTTCTAAAAATTTGTGGGAAGAAAACTGAACCAATTGTCAAAATTCTGGTCTGGTTGAATTTAGATATTGACCTGAAAAGTATATATATGAAATTTCAAGCGAGTCGCTTGAAAACTGTAGAATCCTACTTATAGTAAAGTTACACAACATTGGGGAGCAAATTTCAATATGGTGGCCATTGCCATGGCAACCACAGTGAGTTCAATTTTTTTTTTACTGTTTTCTTCAAATATAATCATGTCAAGTTTGATGGTAATGGTTAAAATCATCTTTCCCTTGCAGTTTCCAAAATGACTCCTTGGACAGCCCCCCTCTCCCCTAAATCACAAACAAAAATAGCTGCAAAAGACTGCTTCATCAATATCAAAACACAGGGGACATAATAAAAAGAAAACGCCAGTTTTCTCAAAATATTAACCTCATCACTTAATGCTGTTTGCATGTGTGGCGTCAAGAAATTAATTTCCAAACCCTGCCAACAATGCCAAATGTTGCCCTCATGAAGTTGTTTCAGCACTCTAATCCCGCTGACACCATTTGTGGTCTTATGGATTTTGATGTGCAAAAGTGTAAGTGTGGAAACAAACATATAAATAAGATCTGATGAGGAAAGGAATGGAGAAGGCCAAAACAGGATTGGTGACAAGGATTGGGCTGTTCTACTCTGTAGAAAATTCAAGATTGAACAGATTCCAGTAATAATAATATTAAGTTTAACTTGAGTTCTAAACTACCATGTTCATCAGGAGCTCTTGTATAGAAGGTCACAAATCACTGTTTCACAGAAATTCCTGAATACGAATCATTCTATATCTAAAGTTCTCAATGTACAGTTCATTCATCTTGTACCTCATAGCTTTAGGGCTGGATATCATAAGGAATAAGTCTTGGACTTCTCAGGAGATGGCTGGGGATGGCTCCAATCCCACTTATGATTCAGGGGGTGACTCAAGACACTCTAGGACAACTCTCCGGGGATGACTGACTTACTAGTCAAAATGACTGGCTTTATATATACTATTTTCAACATCTTCTCAAAGAAGTTTTTGCATCTGAATACCATAGGATGGCTTAATTTCCCGACATGGTCATGATTAAGACCGGAAATAACAAGTTGCTCTGACACCAATTAAGATGAAAAAACCAGGGTCTAAGTTCTTAATATCCCTATGACGGGGCAGTGATGCTTTTCATTGTTTGGCTTTGCAAAACATAGGAATCTTTGACAATTATAAAGCTGTATTCATGGTATATAATTCACCTATGACACAATTTCTTCGACAAAATTCCATTTTAATTGTCTAAGGGAGATTTCTCTGATAATTAAGTTGTCCTCATGTTGAAGACACAACACATAGCAAGGCTCTCTTTCCAGGCCAGCAGCGACACTATACTAGCAGAAATTTATTGGAGAAGGGAGGAGGAGAGGGGCGAAGGGGGAAAAACCTAAGGTAAGAAGCGCATCTCGTGTCAGGGAGCAACAGCAAAAGCATTATCTTATATTTGATGACAAAGTCTCGTGGAATATGTCACCGCTTCCTTGCATCGCACTTTCAAACTTCTGCGACATAACATTGGGGGTACCTTACAAAGATTAAGCAACTGCATTTGTTCAAAATCTCACCAGCTCACACCTCTTTGCTCATCAATTATAAAAAACAGTTATTTCCTTACCCCTTCATGTGACAAATCTCTTGGCTCGTCTACAGGATATATTTCTTCCTGTTCCAGAAAAGACAAAAATTGATTTCAGTGTTAACTTATACGCCAGAAATCTGCAATATCTGAAAACATGATGTCCTAGGTGATTCCAGGATCCTTTTCATCATGAATTTTATGGCTGCACCATGCTAATATTTCCTGGAAGTGAATCATATGTAATCATATATAATCATATCACATAATTTAATGTGTGGAAAATACAGGACTGACACTTTAAGGCAATGTCTAAAATTCACTAAATGAAGCTGTTATTTTTCAGGGGAGGCAGGGAGGGAAGAAGGAGGCAGAGGGGGGGGGGAGGGGGGGGGGGCTAAAAAAAAGGTGTACAGGGAGGGAAGGAGGAGGAAGGGGGGGGGGGGGCTAAAAAAAAAAGATGTACAGCTGCTTCAAACATTTCCATATCTTCATTTGTGCACTGTTCAGACAGATAAATGCAGTAAGACACTATTATGTCGCACAATCTGATGTCAGATTTTTCATGTACAGATTTAACAATGTTAGTGGAAAGGAAAACGAGAGCATTTCAATTTGCAGAAAAAAACTTTTAATCTCCATCCCTCCTGTGACTCATAGTAAGTGAAATCCCAATTTCTCAACACAGCTTCCACTGAAGTTGGTCTCATTTCATCTGGGTGCCTAACATCTATGTTGTAATAGTCCTAATTGACGAATCAAGAATGACATACTTCGATTAAAAAAGGGTAGACAGCTGTATTGAATACAATTATAGTTTACTTCATTTTGATAGAAGTCATTTATTTTGTACACAAATTCTCACTCCTGCATAGACGTACTATTAAACAGACCCGGCGCACATGGGCAACTTCCGACCCAGTTTGAACAGAACGTTGACACTTTAAGTCAGGGATCCAACTGCACCACAGAAGGAAACCTAAATGCCCTCCAAATAATAATAATAATAATAATAATAATAATAATAAAGCAGGCAGTGATAATGATTAATTTACATAATTAAATAATACACAAAATAATTAAAAATACATAAATGGTAACAGTTGATACGAAAAAGGGACTAAAGGAAGGCCTACTGAAATTTACCACTCATTAGGCCTAATGGTAATCAGTGAATCAGTGGAAAAAGTGAAGGCAAGAAAGTGAGAAGGAAATAAAGAAAGCAGGGATGATTTAAAACAGAAGAGCTGAGAGCCCACCGAGTTCAGCTTACTCCACGAACCGTAGCCTGCATAGTCCATTGTAATATAACCCAGCCTAGCGCTGACAGGCCAATGTTTAAAAACATTCTCCATTGTGCCTAGATTTAGGAGCTAGGCCATGACGATCTGTAATTTATGTCCTGATCAATTAGGGAACATTGACTACATTTTGTTGCAAGTTTACTGGCATTCAGAGACAAGGGATGTTTGGAGAACTGATTGGACAGACAACAATGGGGAGAGTTTTTAGACACAGGTTTTTTTACAAAGGATTGAAGATACAAAGATTTAGAGAGGATGCTGTGCCAAGATGTATTTTATATTACACATATCCAGCACAGGAACTTTCAGACAACCAAAAGTTCTTTGCCAACAAAATTTCCCCCTCAAAATACAACTACCATTTCCACGTTGCTCTCACTCAAGAGTGAAAAGCAGACCAGAATGAGCATTCGTTTTCTCATCCTTCTTGATGTTTTCATGCTTACATCTAGATGGCTCTGAGTGAATTGATAGCCATAAAAGAGAGTGTTTCTCTCGTGACAAAAGAAAAATAAACTGAAGAAAAAGGTTACAAGAACAAACAGAAAAAAAAATTTGCTTGGAGAGCATTCTTCAGGAATATATGTTGGACCATACCACAGACTGAAAATGAATGAAAGAAACTCAACTTCAAACAGCAAAATGCACTATTCTGGTGACCTGAACTCCTTCACCATCAACTTGCATTTTTAAAGTGTCCAAGATTATATGTGTCCATGCAAGCATTTACATTTACCACATCAAGCTAACACCAAAAGAAAATGGGATCTTGTTTGTTAATATTGCACTGTATCGGGTCCATTTTGGTTTCTTTCTTTGAATGCCTTTATACAGTGGTATCTCATTTGTTTTTTACTCACACCTGTATAACTCAAATAATTTGATATTCTTTTTTATCATTTGTACTTCTTTTGCTTTAAGTCATCATGTTTACTTTTCTTACCACCTTGCCTTCCCTCTTTTGACTGATTCACTGGTTAGCATCAGGCCTAATGTGTATTTTGATGATGAGGTATTTCAAGATTGGAAACATTGCTCGCAAGTGGCTTTGTTTATATCATGTGACATGTCTGAAAGCTTATCATTCGTCAAGATTTGTCTGCCATGCGTAGAGCATATAAACAAATCAGAGTGTAAGCGAAAATTCTCAGTCATGTGACTTTTCTCGAAATACCTCATTTCAGAAGGTCTTCATTTAGTTCTCCTTTCACATCAACTGTTATTATTTAATTAGTTTTTTTCAATTTCTCACTCATCCCCCATTTCTAGTCAGGTTGTTTTGCTACATGCACTCCTTTGTGGAGCCTGGTCTACTCCCATAGATGAGCAACACTTGAGATATTCTCTCTACTGTGAGCGATCAGCTCTTGGCAGTATTTTAATGAATCTGGAGTGGGAAGTGGGAGAATTTCCTCGAATTAGTCACAAATATAGTTAGACTTAACTCATTCCATTTTCCAAAGTTTCATGCAGGTTAAAGAAGGTTGTTCTTTGCTGAGTCAAGGCCATTCAGGACTGGACCACTCAAGGATCCCGGGCCAATACTGGTTAGATAATAGTGCGCCTCGAGCAGTGGCACGGACCGGAAGAGTGTACTGATGCCGAACCTCCCAACCACTGGATAGTAGAGAATTGTGGGATTGGTCACTGGTGATGGCAATCACTGTTACCCTTCGTCTATAGAGCCGGTGCCGTACCTGCGCGCACTCAACAAAATATGCCATGCCTCATCAGTTTCGAGATCTTGATCAGCAGCCTCATCTTGAACAATCCGTCCCTCTGGCCCCTGCCCGAGCGCCACAACAGATGTTAGCTTGTCTCTGTTGGCGGTCCCGTGCATTCTCCAGCGCCGAGCTGTCAAAGTCAACATGGCACTAGCAGTCCTGCACACTTCTTTTCTGTCCAGACTTCATAACATTTACATACCGGTGAGAGGGGTCGCGCCACCTTTTTCGTTTTACACCCAGGAGTGGGCGGCGTGGCAGTCAGCTTCCATTGTGCTTCAAAACACGAGGGCCCGGAGGCAAAGCCAGCAAGGTCGAGCTTCATCTGTACGTATGTCAGCAATAGAGCACAATCCAGGCCAGGCTAGGCAGAGAACGAGGCCCCACCCCCCCGGCCCACACAACCTCAGCACAGTCTGCCGCGGCGGTTGGTGCAATGCCACTGCCTCCCCCAAATGGCACGGGGTGTCACCACCAATAATCCCTGGCGATAGGGGTGACCCGCTCTTGTCAGTTCATCCTGGGGCCAGCGCTGGGCCAATCCAGGAAACAGTTGCCGCCACATGAGGGAAAGAGTCGGAGCTAAGCTATCAATGGAGAACCGATCAGCTTTGGTCAAATATAACAGCTCAGAACAAGACTCCCTGCTGTTCGTGCACCTTTACACTGATTACCCCTTGGACAGTCCCAGAGAGACCACCCACAGAGTATATTGAAGCAACTGATGAGCAACGCTCATCACATTCAATGTGGTCCATGGCAACTAAGGGAAGTAAGAAGGAAGAAAGGCGAGCGTGGGAGAGATTTTACATTTCCTCTTTCGATATATTCTTAAGTCAACGTATACTTTGTGAGCACTTGCGCGCAGCTTTAGCCCTCGAGTGGCCGTTTTGGGATGCTTTTGTGCCCGTTCATGGAAGGCCTTTGGTAAACAGTAATTGATATATCTTTGGGCAGTAACTTTGTTTTTCTGCAGAAACTGTTATAAAATGGCCGCATTTTCAAAAAAACCCCAAAAAACGCCACCATTATTTTACTAGTGCTCTGTAACTGCTTAAATTTCACCAGGTGAAACATTTCCAGCATCCACCCCGTTGTGCCACTTGCTTTCAGGATTTAATTGTAGACCCATGCCTCGTCTCCAGTCGTGACTTTATACACGGACTTTGACTGGCCTTCACCATATTTTCTAAGTATGCTTTGACAAAACTCAACCCTAGCACTTTTCTGATCTCTGTCATCATACGAGGTATCCACCGGGCACAAATCTTCATTTGCTTTAAGCGTTAATGTAATATTTTACAGACAGTAGTAGATGAAAAGTCAAGTTCCTCCTGCATTTTTTCATATGTCAATCTCCTGTCTCTGTTCACCAACTTTTGCACAGCTTCTCTGCTTTCATTTATAGTTACAGAGCCAGGTCTTCCAGGGAAGGGATCTACTTCGGTGGTCTTTATGGAACATGAAAATGCCTGTTACCATTTGTAAACAGTTGGTTTGGAAAGGGCACTCTCTCCAAAACATTTATGCACACTTCTGCCAAATCAGTAGCCAATGGGACCAGTGGAAACAAGTTAGTCTGAGCATATCAAAGGTATACCTCGTGCATATCCTGTACACTTTTACTTATCTTATACGATGGTTAGGGACAACTCACTTTTTTTATATATTTTTTTTTATTTAACACCTAATCAAACTATACAAGTTATTTCAATCTTAGCAAGTGAACACTGTATACTCTGGTTTGTTGAGCATAATGAATTAGATAAATAAATAATATTGTTTAAAAAAAAAACCAGCATAATCATGTTCTCTCTCTCTCATTTTTATTTCTGGTTCAGCATATATGTGGATAACATACAGTTTTCATTCTGAATTTACAAAAATGCAAACCAACATACCTCTGTATATGTATTTCCTTTCGATGAGTCTTTTTTTGAAGATTTTCTGCTGCTTTCTCTCCTTCTACTCTGAAAACCCATACATAACAGAAAAAAATCAATGTATTGAAGAAGCTCACTGCAAAGACTACATGTCATCTGCTCTGTAGCTAAGATTTGTAAAGCCTTTTTTTTTTAAACAAAGATCAAAGTATAGATCTATAAAAAAAAAACAAAAAAAATAAGCTATTTATTGATTAAAAAGAACAAGAAAAATGAAACAATGAATGTGGGGATTTGTATATGAAGAATTAGTGAGAACAGTTGATACAATACACCAGAAAGTATTTGATTTGCTGCAGAATAGTGCGGAATGGGGCATCTCTGTATCACAATTAAATGGATGTTCACAAAAAAATTGTCACCGCAACCATTTCCATTGCTCATATCCACAATACGTTCACATGGGGACAGTATACTGAGCGGTGCGAGGGAAGATGTCAATGGCCATAAATGTGGTTCACTGAATAGATAAGCTTCACTGATTAGGCTATTGGCAGAAATACCACGAATACTTGAAGGAAATTTTTGCAACAGTGTACAATAAATCATTATGCCCAGATCCCGCCTTTGCCTTGCAGGATATCTGTTGTTTTATGATGCACTCCATGAAAATTATGGAAAGGAAACTTTGCTCTGAAAAAAGTTAACTATACCACAAGAAGAAATGTAAGAAATTTATCACAGTGTAAGGGGGCAAAAATATTCATTGTTCAATGCTCAACAATGAAAGATTTTTTAAAGACCACTATACTGTGGAATATACTAACTGTTTTGAGATATGAATAAGTATAAGCTCAACAATAGCACATCATCTGCAATGATTGCTAAACTGTACAAAAGCAGATATGTTTTCAAAATAACACACATAGATTAGTCGTAATAGAAGCGACGTGCAATCCATAAGTTTTGCCCTCCAGTTGTTGAAACATATTTGAAGATTAAGGATAAGAACACTAGTTGTCCAGTTCTTAAAATTTTCAAGGTTAAGTCATGAGCTAGAAGGAATAGCTGCTGTTGTGGAAGGCAATGTTTTGAATCAACAATTTCGACAAACAAAAGGCTAAAAGTCTTTTAAAACAAAAGTTCAGTTTTCCCCCGTGTGAGAAAAGCACATACATGTATATATGGGTCTTCTCTCCTTGCTCTTTATCTACAAAGATGAGTTTGTTCTTTTTTTGCACTTTCATGTTAACAGTATATCAACAAGTTCTTCCCATTCTCTGGTTCTTGCTAATGCACACTTGATTTTTCCATGCACTGAAGTAAGTTTACGCATGACCGTTTCCAATTAACTTAACCTAAACATTTTTCAATATTCCCTGTGGCCATTTGCAGGTGAAATGAGTCCAGTGCTTACAGGTGATTTTGTTGAGAAAATTGACTTTTACTGAACATGAGATCAAATCGGTGAAAATCTTAGTACACATGAGTTATGGCTATACAAATTACTCACTAAGGTACAGCACACTTATCTCCTCTGCCACCGACACCAATAATTCTGAACATGAAAATTTTGACATCAGACACATTTCATCCTATCCCACTCTCATGACAAATGTCTAATGCGGTGCTGCCCTCATTGCAGTATGCAAAGATAACAGATAATTTGTCATTATTTACTAAATAATTAAGAAATTGAAAAAAAAAAAACATTTGGCACTTGCATATTTATTAAGACCTTTAAAGCAGACTGAGATACTTCTTTCACAAATAGTGGTAGAGCTGATGTAAAAGTTAAAATAAATTTTTTCTTGTGCAGTTTCTCAGTATAGAATGCTGATGTGCTTCACTGCCGAATGTTGGTAAGCCCCACATATTAACGTGTTGTTGATTTGAATATAATCTAATAAAGAAAAATATTAACTGAACAGGCATGGACCCAACAAAAATATATTTCAGTTCAGACAAAATTATTCCTAAAGCTATGCAAAACTCAAAAAGAAATCAATCCAATAACAATAAAGTTGATGATGATCAAAAGCATAATTTAGAAAATTCCATGGAGATCATTATATTTGCAATAATGAATACAGCTCCCTGCATGACTTTACATACAGCATCCTCATCTTCGAGTGTGTCTGCATATGATCGAGTGACTTAATATTTTCACCTCCTGAAATGTCACAAATGATCGCATTATCTGCTTCCAAATATTACAGACTTATCAATTTGATTCTTGACAATTTTATATAACAGTTGTGTGGCTGTTTCCTCAGCTGTTCAAGAACTGCCTCAAATGGTCATACTCACACTGTATTTAAAAAAAAAAACAATAACAAGACTTGATGATAAACATAGGTCGCACGACCACTTGAAATGAGTTATTAGTTTAAAAGTGCCTCGTCCAGAAAATAAAACTTTAACTGGGAAGCGAATATATTTTAGCACAGACGAATTGCAGTTGATTACTTTTTTTTCATCAAAGTAAAGTACACTCATTTCTTTTCCACTGATATCAACAATTCCACATATATATGAAAGTTTTGACATCTGACCCACTTCACTGGTCACATATAATGTTGCAGAAATTTATTAGCACTGACAAGTCCACACCAAAGTTCTTATAGTCCTTCTCTGCATGACTTAGCCTATTGAAGAAACCTGTTATTTGATTTTTCTCTAAGTTTGACATGCAGCTACAACAAATAATACCTCAAGTCACTGAGAGACATGGCTCAAAGTGCCATAACTTGTTTCAGGAACAGAATGCAAATGGGAGAAATCAATGCATAGTTTTTTGCCTGGCAAAGTTAAAAGTGTAGATCTATCTCCTATAAATTAATAACAGTGTCAAGCGTTGCTCAAGACAAAAAGTATTTAGTGTTTCATGATTATACATTTCTTTGGTGTGATGAGATATTCTGGCAAAAATCAAGCAGTGCAACAGATCACGTCTGAAACAACTGTAATGACTGCCTCTGACATAAGATCTGCTAGCAAATTGCCTGTTACTCACACTGTCTTCCAATTTTCTCTCCTCTGCACTTGACTTCCTGGATAACTTACGACTTGCTCTTCCTACCTGAAGCACATAAATGTAACAGCTGAAGGAAAGGTTTCTAATCAGGAGGCATATGACACATTGAAAATTTAATATTGACATGACAGCAAGGGAAAAAATCAACTTTATATTTTTGTTCTCAATTGTAATCTTTATACGTCTCATACTAGACATTATTTATGGATGCCATGGAAAGAAAAATAATCACAACTTTTTGATAAAGTAATATACATGTAGCTCGTAGGTAATTTCAATGATTTGATTTAAACACTCTCTCCGATCCTAGTTTGTCATGAAGAATCACCTATAAAATATTGCAGTAGTCAAACATCGGACAAACTTATAGGCCTAACATAAGTGAAACATTAGATGGTGACACCTATTTGTGCATTGGCTATAGACAGAAGGGGAACAAAGTCACTTAAAAGGAGGGGCGGGTCCTGAAATCGAGATTTTGGCTGAAAATGTCGAATTTCCGATTTTTTTTTTCTTTCAAGCTAAACCATTTTATTTCAAGATTTTACCATTTATATGGTCAAAACTTGCCTATTTCATGTGTAGACTGAGCTTTTCCTACAAGTAGGGGTGTTTAAAATATCACTCAAATTCACTTCTGACGGTCAATTTCAACTGAAACTATGAGGTCTTTACACTAAGTTTGAGAGTATTTCTCAGGAGAAAAGGCAGGCAAGAGAAGGAGGCTGAAGAATGAGGTCCAGTCTATCAAGCTGGAATGTTTTGAGGTCACAAGGAATTGGTTAAAAAACTTTGGACGCAATTATCTCGAAACCTACTTTTTGAGCACACTTTTCCCTAAGGCTGTTTTATTTACCAACAGATTTACTTGAAATTTGGCATGATTCTTCCTGCATATGTGTAAAATAATAACGAATATCGGATTTGCAATATTCTGTTTACTTTTTGAGGAAATGTTATCGGAGTGCCAGAAAAATGAGAAAAAGTACCATCTTGCCATGTACAAATTTAAAAAGTTTGTAGAAGAAAAACTATGGCAAATTTCGAAAAACCGATATTCAGCGCTGTTGAGGTCAGAGAATACTATGTGTGTGCAAAATTTGAAACGATTTCATTGAAAAACACCGAAGCCTTAGGCTTTTGAAAATTAGCAATTTTTGGGGCCAGAAATCCAATATGGCGGCATTTCCATGCCAACCAACCATCCAAATTATTTTTTGAAACTTTCCCTCCTCTAATTTGGACATGCTGAATTTAAATATGATGCTTAAAAAAGCCTAAATTGAGTATTTTAGAAAATCACTCTCATGACCCGTCCTTCCCCTTAAAAGATTCCCATCTTCAAGAGCATTGCCATGCTCTCAAACATTTCACAGAGAAATCATGCTTCTACTGAAGATAAGATTCCATGGCCTTAGAGGCAGCTTATAATAGCTTTCTTTCACAAAAGCCATTTATCTTAGAAACTTCCACAAAACGTCACAGTTGAATACAGTTTCTAAAACATTAAGATGGCACGACTTCTGCTGAATATAATGATTTCTAGTTACACAATAATCATCTCCATCTGGTATAGTTTCCTCAATGCATCAACGGAGTTGATAGTAATACTTACTAATTCATCACCAGCGTTACTACTGTCTCTTGATTTCCTAGATCTTCTACTTCCCTGAAAAGCAAAAGCACCACAAACCAAAACATGACATCAAATAACCAGTTATTTGAATTTTAGCAAAAGTAATCAAAGAATAATGCTAGTACGTGCTGCTTTATTTGAATGACTTTACATCCAAAATTAAGTCAACTGAACTGCATGTCTACATAACAATGATTCCTTGTATTAGTATCCAATCTATTGTCATCACATGCAAATTGCCAGTATATGCACTTCACAGACCAGAGAAACAAAATAAGAAAAAACACAATATTGGTGCCCTTAGCTCTCTAATTTGTTTCTCTCATCATACAGAGTAGGTATCCCAAGATTAATACAAAATAATTATTTTCCAAATGAACAAAAACGTTGGGTTTTTCCACATCAGAGTTAGGCAGAAAGTATCAAGATTAACCATCATAACTCACACCTTGCACAACAAGTGCAAAAAAAAAAAAAAAAACCAGCAGTTGAAGAATAAATTAACAAAGTTCATAAATAAGCCTTTATAAAATTCATTGAAAGGAACATACTGCACAAGCAAGTCAATTTGATATAAATGATATTACTATGTTATAGTTTGCCAGCAGTATATTTACAATAAACTTCATTATTCATTAGCATTCTCAAAACAATCAGTCTCTTTGATAAAGATACATAAGTCTTTATACTCCCATCTGTCGGGACTAACTTAGCTGCCCTTTTTTAAAAAATACGAAAATATCTTTCTGTCACATTATCATTTTAGTCATTTCTGACTGATGTGTGACACTTTCATAGCTACTTACATCTTTATTTCTCCTAGATCTAGATGACTTATGATTCAATTTGTATACATCTGTCTGAAAGAAACAAATACAGCAGACTGGGTAAGGGTCTTTGAAGTCAAATTAAGGCTTTACATAATGGCTGAGATATGGTTATATTTGATTTTTTTTCTGCCTCTTTCTTATGTTCAAAAATTCCTCAGAAGTGAAAAAGACCATCAAAATGTTCAGGTCTGATAGATGGTAGGCTGTTGCTTCTAGTACCATTTAGACAGAACATAACATGTCCAATACTCTGTGCCACAAGAATATGAGGAGTGACCTGACGAAATGACCTCAAAATTTTACTCATGCCTTTTCCCATGTAAAGTCAGTCGTGTCACTGGAAAGACTAATGGGTCTAGACCTAATCAATTTACTAAAGTGAGGAAAAACTATTAGATATGACTCTTCTGTGCTGAAATATTCATGTGATAAAAATAGTCCTTTTGACACCATGGTCAGAAAAATCTTATTTCCTCAGTTTGATATCCAAAAAATGTCACCTGGCAATGCGTTATGAATTGAAACATCCTCTGGACAAGAGAAGAATGAAAGGAACTTGTCATAATAATACCGATGAAAAGAGTAAAAAATACGACATCATCATTTTAAACAAATTAATGCACTACAGGACAATAAAGACTTTATATCAATTACATCTGATTCACTAATTTGCTTAGTCAACCTTTTCAGTTGTGCCAAACCAGCTTCCGGTTAGGCCAACTGAATCAGAGACAAGCAAGCACAAAAAAGTTTCATCATTTAAAAAGCTCTGAATTGACATCATTTTCTTCACATAACATCTTCTACTTCTTCAGTTTCAATATTCTTCAATCCTAGCTTTCAAGCACAACACTGAAACAAAAGTTTACTATAACAGTTCTGCCAGACCTGACATCAGAAATTTTAAAAAAGTATATTAAGCTATCATGACATTATCTCTGACAAATTTATTTTGCCCTTTGTCAACTATAGATAAAATGTTTGTTAACAAGGTAAGTTATAAGTAGATAAGCCACAACTAAAACTCTGTAAGTACCTGCATTCATATTTACTAGCCAGTGTTATTTCATTTTGGCACAAAACCATAACATGTACATTCTGCACTTTAAAAAAAAGTGTGAAGGAATGATTGATCTTTTATTTCATGAAGCTTACACTTTACTTACATTATTTTCATTTTCCAAACTTTCAATACTTCCTCTCCTAGAAGACCCTTGACGCTGAAAAGCAAACCACGGGCAGAGAGAAGAAATGGAGATAACATATGAACTCTTCTACATCTCCAAAATGATCACACATAGATTCACATCTTTGAATTCATGAAGTTACTACCTTGGGTTTATTGCCTGCTTGATAATGGGTCCCAAAAATTTACACCAGATTAAGAAATAAATTTATACTTGTAATAAAATACATAGATGCTTCTACAGATGTACATGGGCGAGTACAAAAGAGCCTGTTGCGATTCCTTTTTGCGTGCTAATCTTTCAGAATGTGTCCCTAAGTCATGAACATTGAAAACAACCTATGAGCCATCATGGCACTTTGCACAGAACCTAATGTTGACAGCTGCAAAGGGAAACTTATGCTGGTACAATCGAGATACAGTGACATCCTCTGTTTATAACTTATATAAGTAACTAACTGAATTTTTTGTTTCCATATGGACAGTTCTAGTATTATGTGCATGAAGTGAATATATGTCTATATGATAGTACTCCTTGGCACTAATCAAATTCAAGGAAAAAATCTGCTCTTGTCTACGTCTGCTACCCTGACTTGTGACTGACCAAATTTCTTGTTACAGCCATACCTGTGTTCATTTGAAAAAAAGTATGACAATAATAGTTCTTCAAAATACATAATTATGTGACTCATCACGACGGTTTGGTCCACAATGTATACCGGGCGGTTTCGAGCAAATGGGGCAGAAAGGTCAAGGGTGGGGGTCAAATGATCAAATTTTGAATTTTCGCAGCAACCTATTCTTTAGGCATCACTGTAAACATATCAAAACATGGAATTAAACTCGAAAACTAGGTAAAAATCACTTTTAAAAATGTAGGGTCCATTGCTAAGGAGATATAATGCAAAACTTTGAAAGCGAATTTCTCAGAATTTTGATTTCTTTCGACAACCCGCATGCAATAGCTTTAGATGTGCTCATAACTCCGTCAAATAACGTCACTGAGCAATGAAACTAGTGTCAAACGATAGCTGAGAGATCACTCTTTCACACTGTATCAATAATTCAAATTTGCCAAAAATGTACCTTGTGGACCGAACCTGTCATGATGCATCACATATGTATAGCCCCCCCCAAATATTTGAACTTTGTCTTTGACTCTGGCAAATGACTAGGTTCTGTAACACATTGAAATGGTGTCCATATTTCTAACAGGTCATGGATACCATTAACACACAATTTCTTTTTACTGATGGAAGTCTTGACAACATGAATATCTCAAGTTAATCTTCTGTTCCATAGAGCTATTTTTGTCTACACTGAAAAGCATTACTCACAGCATCATAATTTGTGTCTCCAAAGCTAGCAACTTTTGGAGGCTTTGAGTATTTAGGAATACTAGCAGAAGGCTTTAAATTGCTGACAGGTGTAGAGGGCTTTGAATTGGATCTATTCCCCTGAAATGCATTACAACAAACTGCACAAAAAAATTCACACAATGCACAATAGATGAAATGAAGAGGAATCAGATTTGTATGTAGTCATATAATTATTCTCCTGAGCAGAATGCACACAATGACTTTAAAAACATTGCGGTATTTTTAAAACCCATATCAATCTTAAAAATGTTAATGTCAGTAGAAATTATTGGAGTATCAGGGTTTCTATCATGACACTAACAGTCATGCAATAATAGTTAATTCCCCAAAGAATATAAAATGAGCACATACACCATGTGCTGTGTGAAAGGGGATTCTAATGCAAACTATGATGAGTAAGCTTTTGCTTAGAGATCAGCAATTGAACTGACTGGACAACTCTAAGGTTATTATGCTTCAGTTACAGTTTTTTTACATTCAAAAGCAACGTAATCTCATGTTCTTAAATTAAATTACTGAAAAATATTATAGCTCTCATCATTCAGATGATGATATCTGAGAACAGAAAACAGAGAGTTGACAAAAAATCAGAATCGAGGCAGATTTCTTACAATCTCATAATAATTTGTAAGAGAGTGAAATGTATGAACTGAACCTGATGACAATGTTGAGGACACCATGTAGCATCTGGAATTTAATTCTTGGTGCGCTTCACTAAGAAAATCATTATTATACCCTCCAGATGTCCATGAGTACAACTTTCATGGTTTTATGTTCCTATTATTTCATTTCTTTTGAACTTTCTCACAAAACGGTCATTTTTAATGGGTTGAAGATACCAGTTTATTTAATAAGAAATTTTATATAACTGCTACACTATAATTTTTTATAAACAAGACCTGCATAAATATCATGAATTTACAATTCCTCAGATTGGTGGGATGTTGTCAATAAAATGGTGATCTGAAAAACAGATTTCTCCTTTACCTGAGATATAACATTCTTTCAGAAAGGATGCTAATGTACAGTAAATGATCAAACTGCATGACTTTTCGCACTGAGAAATCATTTCTGGTTATGGGGCTGTTGTATGTCATGATATACAATCAAAGAATCATACTACAATTCTCTAACTTCTATCTTTATCTACACTTAGATGTCAAACTGCCATGGCTACAGAATGATGGGTGCTCTATCATCGTTACTATCAGTATAGCAGAATAAATCTCTCACTTTATTACTATGAGAGGTATCGCTCTTTGAGGTGTATTTCCATCTAGAGGTTTCAGTCAAAATTTGAGAACTGCTCGCACTTGTTCCCTCCAAAAATGGAAACAACAGTTCTTTAGACACATTCTGTAAGTCAAGAAGAAAATGCATTAATTATTTAGGAGGCATCAACCTCAAATTCTTAGCAAAGCCCCTTGCTTCTTTAAAAAGCTGATAAATTTCTGTTTGCCAGGAATGTACAGATCTATTGTAAGCCAGTAATTTTTTGCAGAAAGGCAGCCCATGCATTTCTTTCCACCACTGTATAATTCAAAGTGGGGTTGGGAATTATTTTGCTGGGTTTTGATCAATATTTTAGAACCCCCCAATAGGCACGTCAGTCTGTCACACAAAGGTTAAAAAAAAGTTGCGCTGCAGAACACATACTGGTGCTATTTTTTTCCCTGTCAGAATCTCTGCATTCAAGACATGCCTTTTGAGATGTCCATTGTGCTCCACAAGTTTATGTATATTGAGAAACGAGCGTGACGGACTGACAAACCAGTGTGATGGACTGACTGTGACTCTTCCCAATGCACCCTCTCAGAGCTGTCAGACGAGCCAATTCAACTTTCTAAACGTTACATCCTACTTCATCACCAGCATCAGCGTGCATAAATTTGTCACATTTAATTAGAATGAAGCAATCAATGGTGTTGGTTGTGAATTCAAGAAGATGGCCTAGCAACCCTTCCATCAGGAAAGGAGATTGTTCGGAGTCCTGAGGACTATGTGAAATTTGTGATAGAGAAAACTAGAGAGATAACACTCATGCTTTCAGATAACCCAGAAATTGAGGCTGTTATAGAAGTGGATGAGAACTGTGATGGGATCACACCTGTCTCAGACTGTACCAATTTGCACCAAAATTGGCATATTTCTTCTGACCACAGAGCTATTGAAATCAGCCAATTTTGGTTCACATTGGTACAGTTTGACATGAAGCGGTCATAGATGACACGAACACCCGCCGTGACGCACTGACCCTCCAGTCCTAGCTCCTATCGAAAATCGTGACCAAATCGAACATGACCAAGAGTCTATTTAAATCCTAGCGTCTCAAATCTAGGTCAATCGATCTTTTCCACAAGACAAATATACTTAAATAATGATGGCCAGGCTTATGCGGCCTATTCTTGTGCATTCGATGTGCAACCATCTTGATTCGATCAAGCCAGCATTGTGTTGTGCTCCAACCAAACCAACGGTTCACGTCAATTGAAACGTCCTTGAACGTTTGCTACAAGTGTTTCAGAGTAGCTTCCCTTGGAACTAGCCCGTGGCTCGAATCCTTTTGGAGTTCCGTACGGTGCATGATTATGTTGATTCCATTTTCATTCCATGAGGCTGTTTTCGTCCTTGAAGGGCTGTTGAGCTTACCATATTCTTGATTTAAACGTTTAGAATTCATTCATCCCAAATGGTGGACACTGTCTGAAAATTCTCTCCCCCCACCTCCCCAATCTTTCATCTTCTCTCTCTCCTTCTCTCTCTTTCTTCCCCTTCTCTCTCTCCTTCTCTCTTCCTGTCTTTCTCTCTCTCTTTCTTTTAAAGTGCCAGTGTCAATTGCAGATAACACGTACTTAAAAATGTTATACCATTTATATTGGTATGTCTGTAGGCCATTGCGTAACAGGAAAGTAAAAGAATTATCGCTATAAATAGAAGAAGAAGTGGGAGAAGAAGAACAAGGAAGAAGAGGGTAATTTTTTGCAATCTTTCAATTTTAAGAAGTGATGTAATCTCCTCTGAAACTCAGTGAAAGTTATTCAGACCAGAATAAAATGCTACAAAGCTGTGTTAGGTGGGTGAAAGGGTTGGGGGAGGGGGAGATAGTTCCATGGCAAGGAAGTTTCATACATGACTAAGTTTCAAATTAGACTATATTAAAGATTGCCAATATTGATGATCAGAGCATTTTTTCTTTACATTATAATATGTAGCTTAGAAACCCATTAACAATAAAGATAATAAAAGGCATTTATATACCGTAGTGCCTTATGATAGACGTACTCAAAGCGCTATACAGAAGCAAAGTGTTTCACAGCCACACACATGGAATATCATAATGCCACAATACAAACTGAAACAGGAACAACAGCATACATACTTCATCACAGCATGGACAAAAATATGATGCTCTCAGAAGAATACATAACAATGAAATTTAGCAACTCAAATACATCATGTACTTAAACTTGTAGACATCATTGACATCCATCTTAAGGGAAGAGCTAGAAAAATCAACTCAGATAAGTACGTTCAGATATGTCGTTAAATTAAATGATTCTAGATTTGAAGAGCTGCGAGTATTCATCTATCGTGTGCCTTTTATCCGCCTTAAAGGACTTACTGGTAAAACCCCACAGGCACACACGTTTAATTTAATTTGTTCCTTAAACACATGTCAAAAATTTTGTTTCCAAAATGACCGCTGATAATTTTCTTTACTATTTAATTGTATATATACACATCATGTGCCAGTTCTTTCCACTTTTGTCAATGTTATGGCATTCATCATTATAATCTGTTTATGTTTATATGCACGTGTTCATACACAATAGATGTGTTAACATGGATATACACATGCACTTTTCACTTGCTCTTTAAAAAAATATTAGATTCTCCCATGCCATAATCTACGCCCTAAATACAGGACCTTTATTTGTGCAACGGTAAACTCTAAATTCTAAGTCAAGAAGATTCACCTTTAGATAATATTTCAAGGTGCAAAAAATTCATTTTGTGCACAGAATCATCAGCCTGCGACACCAGTTTGTGATGAAAGATTGCATACCTCACATACCGAATTGTTTTTGTAACAACATTGAAATAGCGTAGGAGATGAGGTGAGAATGATGAGGTAAGATAAGATAAGGTAATGTTAGGTAAGGTAAGGTAAGGAAAGGTAAGGAAAAGTAAGGTAAGATAAGGTAAGGTAAGGTAAGGCAAGGCAAGGTAAGGTAAGGTAAGGAAAAGTAAGGTAAGATAAGGTAAGATAAGGTAAGGTAAGGTAAGATAAGGTAAGGAAGGGAAAAGAATGGAAGGAAAGGGAAGGGAAGGGAAGACAGCACTGTTTACGTGAGCACACTGTTTTTATATTACACAAAAGATTATAACAATGAATTCACCAATCGCTATTGCCCAATTTACATGTAAGCACATCGATCTTAGAAACAGGTGCTTGTTGTTCACAAACATCATACATCATCCCATCCAAACGTATCAGAAGTTTATCATCAGATGGACTCTAGCATAACTAATCGTTTCATTAATACAGACCAGCATTAGTTCGTCTCTCTTTTTTTTTTTTTTTCATTCCGAAAATTTACATTGTTTACTGCATGCAAAGTTATAAATTATTCATTTTTCATCAAGTGTAATAATAGTAAAATAAAAAGAAAGGCTATTTATATAGCACTCCCCCCGAAGGGCTCCAAGTGCTTTACAGAACAGCAGCTCACACAGAATAAGTACGAGGGCTGTCCGGAAAGTAATAAGAAAATGGCCATAACTTTCAGATTAACCAATATTTTTAAAATTCTGTTAACGATGTGCAACAGAAAATTTAAAGAACTTTCTTATGGCCAAATATCAGCATCAGCCTTGAACGCATTCTATAATAATATCAAATTAAACATGGAGATCCCCACTGCAGAATGGCCAAAGGTAAAGGTGGGGTGGGTTTTGCGATTTTTGCATGCAAAAGATAAAAAAATACTACCGAAATCCACAATGAAATTATTACCATATGTGGTAAGAATATGTTTAATGAGCAAAAGTTAGTTATATCATTGGTGTATTTTGTTCAAGACAAGTCGTATCAGCCTGGAAGACGAATCTCGTCTTGGACGCCCATAAATTTCATGACATGCACAAAAAGTTGCTCGCGTTGATGATCTCATTCCAGAAAGTAGGGTATTGAAAGTTCGAGATACCGCTTCAGTTCTTGAAATTTCAAAGAGCATTGTTCATGAAATTATCTAATGTGGATCTGAGTTTCGGATAGGTGGTTTCCAAAACAGCTGACCATAAACTGCAGGGAGCCAGTGTGGTATCCTTTAGCTGAAATGGAGCGGAGGGGGAAGGAGGGGGGAGGTGGGGGGGGGGGGAGGAAGCTTCCAAGGAAATTGTGAAGGATTTTTTGAACATTTGACAACTGATGATGAGACATGGGTACATCATGCAACACCAGAAACAAAACGGGATTTCATTACCTAGAAACATCCGCCACCTCCACCCCACAAAAAAAAAAAAAAAAAAGGTTGGCTACTGTGTTCTGGGATGCTAAAAGTGTCCTTCTGTTAGACATTAATTTTGCCTCATAGACAAAGCGTTAATGCTGCTCTTTATTGTGAAAGACGACTGATTGAGAGAGGCTGTGCGCCACAAGAGACCGGAACTTTTGAGCAGGGACATCATTCGTCAGCGTGACAATGCAACACCCCAAATGCCAAATTAACGAGAGACTGGTTCCATCTCAATGGATGGGAGATTTTACTACACCCACCCCATAGACCCGACGTGGCTCCACCAGATTATCACCTACTCGGGCCCCTGAAACGCCATCTTGGAGGAAAACGTTTGACTGTGACGACAAGCCCACTGAAGAAATGCGAGATTGGTTCTCATTGCTTGACGCAAATTTCTTCAAGGAGAGTATCTATTCCCTGGCTCAGCGCTAGTAAAAATGTGAAGATATCCAAGGAGACTACATTGAAAAGTAGCCAAAGAGTGATAGTAACTTTTATCTGAGTATCAGTTAGATCCAAATAGAAAAAACTGCTTAATGTTAATTTTGTTGTTACTTTTCTGATAGCCCTCGTATATCTGTGCGTTAATTAAAAAAAACAACAGCATAAATACATATAACTCATAACATGGCATGCAAACATGATCAGAACAATGTTCTCATATGTAAATAATATAATACAACCCAATACAAAATTTAGCAAGTAGACATAATTGACAAGCACTTTGAGGCATTAGTTGGAATTGTTACTACGACAGGTGCTTGTTGAATAAGCATGATTTTAGTGGACATTTACATATTTCTAGACTTCAAGAACTGCCAATTCATGCATTCAACGACTTCCAGACAAACGTTCCTGCATAAATAATACTCTGTCTCCACATTGTTTCATGTGGATAGGAATAATAGAAAGAAAAATAAAACATTATCTCGGCTTAAAAAAAAAAGAGACAGAGAAATTTAAAGAAGAATCACATACAAACAAGAAAACCCATAATATATTTGTCAAAATTGATTGCATACTTCATTTATAAAAGAAACATAATGGTCAGGGCTGATTGGATACTAGGCTTTACACAGGGAAGCATCTGGCTGAGCATAAAATGTTCCATTTGCGACTAAGGGATTAGATACTCTATACAAGCAAGGAATCATGTGAGCGAATATTTTCACAAATATTACTATCTTTGGTATTTAGAAATGGTTGTACTTTATCTGTAGATAGTGGTCTAGCATTATTTCAGAAAAAACATGAAATGTTTTTCTGGGTCAGCACATTAATCATAGCACACTTTTTGCCCATGTTGGGGATGAAGGGGTGGATTTGAGAGGGGCAGGGGGTAGAGTTAACAGCTCTTTGCCATGCAAGTGAACCATACATTTTTGGCAGAGAAATGCTAAAAGCTCGTCCCCACTGAGAGATAGATCCAAGCAAAGCCTGGATTTTTTCTTTCACTTTGCCTGAATCACATCTATGATTCAGGCAATATTATTATGAATTTGTCGAATTTTCTCAAAAGCACTAAGAATAACCTGGGCAATTGTGTTCAGACCGTGACGATAGAGTCCAACAGTGAGTGCTATATGACGTGATCTAATTGAGATTTGGCATGACTCGGCTCATCTCTATCCCTCTTCCTCAGTGTGGCAAAGGAAAGGGTTCTTCATTTTACCATTTGATCGTCTGAGGTTTTATTTAACGATTTACACACGGTACTTTCATTTTCATATTGGAGTAAAATATTTTGTTTCTCCATTTTTCTTTACTTTGCTTTCGTTTGTTTTTGTTTATTTGTTTCTGTGTGTGTGTGTGTGTGTGTGTGTGTGTGTGTGTGTGTGGTGTGTGAGTGAGTGAGTGAGTCTATGTCTTTCGGTTCTTTTTTGTTGTTGTTGTTGTTATTGTTGTTGTTGTTGTTTTAAAGAAGAAGAAGTAATCAAGAACATACTTTGTTCATGCAGCTAGCAATTCAATAATCAGTATTTGTTAGACTATCAAAGTCACAGATGTGTGGAGATAGAGCAAACTAATATGCTCAAAGTGATTTAAACTCGATGAATTTGAGATTGCCTGCCATGGTGAGTTGGTTCGTAGCAAAAAGATCTTACAATAAGCCTACAGCCAGACGCATTTCTCTGGCTTACTGGTGTTGACTCAGCCAAAACCAATGCGACCTTTGCCACGTTGACCCGATAGTCAATGACACCGATAGGGTAATTCTCTTTCATTTGCTCAGATCTCCACTAGCTCTGTTGACTTCACGAGTTCTCTTTCCTCTGGATCCCGTGATGTTACCAGTGAGAGAATTTGGTGGTCCCCGTCTCTTTTCTTTTTGCTCCAGTCTGGCCTTGGCTAAAAAATAGTCAATCTTCATAAGGTCTGTCGCTTGGTTCCACAGTGCATGACCTACATTTCTTCCATTTACCTAAGAAGTTACCTTGTTGTTCCTAAATATTTCAGTATACTTTTGCTTCATCCTCTGACTGTCCAACTGACCCTGAGTAGTTTCTCCCCCCCCCCCCCAAAACACACACACCTCAGAGGCTTTCAATTGTTTTATCGTCATCTTTTTCGTCATCTTTTCAATTTTCTTTTCTTTGCGCCTCTCAACCTCCATATTATTGTATCATTCGTGACATGCTCTGCAGTGTTCTGAACACCTTAGATAAGCATGCTACAAAATCTTACACACCTCAGAGGCTTTCAATTCGTTTATCGTCATTTTTTCTTTTCTTGTCGGTTTTCTTTGCGCTTTTCATCCTCCAGTGGGTTAGTTATCTCGTCAATGCATCTATGTTTCACATTCATATAACATACCAGGCATTTCAATGTTTTCATTTTCAGATGGAGAGAAATGCTGCAATCTTTCTAGATGTTGTTCAATTAAATCATTCTGCTTTTGGCTGGGTCATACTTATTCTTGGTTTTATGTCTTTCTTGGCCTACATGATCCATAAAATAAGTTAATGGAGACAAAACTCATGCCAAGAAATCATATCCAGCAGTTATGCTAAAGTCTTCCCTTCGCCTGCAGCTGCATGATATGCTCTACAAGAGCAGGAGATGATAGTCAGTTCAGTACTTGCCACCAAATCATCCATGGAATATTCATATAGGCTTTTTCAATCGTCCACGAAGAGACTCACAAAAGTAAGAAGAGAAGAATTCCCGCTTCCTTCCAAATATATCACGTGTCACTGTTTCATTTCACACATTAACCCTCAAATTGTCAAAAAAGACTAGGTCTAGTTGGAGAGAAGCGCAAATGTGACCATCGGCCTACTGATAACATATACTATTCAAGTTCAAGAAATGCCAGTTAGGCCTAAAAGGCAATGTAAGATGAAGATCCTCTCACTCTATTGTAATTATTTGGATAGTAATTGAAATGCATGTTTAATAAATAAGAAACTGAACATAGTAGGGTATCCCACCGACTCTACCCTGCCAAAGGAGCCAATTTGTCTGTACTGTAACTAAGACCTTTATACTTCAGTCAAACTATACAGCCAACTCATCATGGTATCTCATATCCACCGAGGTTAAGCAGTGTTTGATTCTGAGCAAGTAGTTTGCTACATCGCCACACATTTATGACTTTGACAGTCAAACAAATATGTCTTCATTCATTGATAGGCTAAATGAAGGTTCTGCCCTATATGCCATTGGTTAATGTTACTGTTCTTTTTGTTGTTGTTGTTGTTGTTCCTGCTATTGTGTGTGTGTGTCTAGTACTTCAGGAAAACCCGTTGGCTGGTGGACGGCACTGCATTTTTTTTTGAAGCAGCTTCCAGTAACTTTAAAGATTTGAACATTTCACATACAGGTCTGCAATTAATTGGAGATAATCTTAATTGATCTCAAATTTAGTCTTAAAATGCATGACAGATACCATCTTTTACTGATATGCTTTAAATTTTAAAAAAATGGCGCGACTGGTTTTAATAGAGCTTGGCACAATTAAAAGGACCATTTTTCAGCCATATCTGTGTCACCTTTCTCTGCTGGGCAGATGGAGTATAAAACTAACATTGAAAACGAAGATAAAAATATGAAAGACCGATTTTTAAAATTTTAATTTAATTATTATTATTGTTATTATTATTTTAAATCATTATGTTATGAAACATGATGTTTTCTTATCATATTATCTCTTTCAAAATTTTCCGTTTATCGTGTTTCAAATATCAATAGATTTTTTTTTCTTTCTTTCTTTACAAGGCCTGTTTGTTTCATATCTCATCTGCTTAGCAAAGGGAAGTAACTTAGCTGGTTGATAAATGGTTCATTGTACAAATTTGTCACTCACAGGTTTATGGTCCTCCAGCGGCGGTGTAGAGATTTCCTCCCCCCACAGAGGCTCGCTGCCCGTCTGCATACCGCTTTTCAACACAGAAGATAGACTGCTTCTCTGAGGAACAAAGAGCAGTTCAAAATCGTATCAATAACAACACCGGACCATTCGTGACATATTCTGCAGTGCTCTGAACACCTTAGATAGTGACATTATAACAATAAGCACGAAACGTGCACGAAGGGGTTGAGAGCATCAATTAAATAGCCTACGTTTAATTCCCGTTAAAAAGAAAAAACCACAACACAGACGCACAAACTATAGGCAGACAGACAGACAGGCAGGCTGATAGATAGATAGATAGATAGATAGATAGATAGATAGATAGATAGATAGATAGATAGATAGACAGATAGATAGAT
>JBCEWB010161801.1:0-10431 GCA_039654565.1 Peronia peronii | reverse complement strand
ATGTATGTATGTATGTATGTATGTATGTATGTATGTATGTATGTATGTATGTATGTATGTATGTATGTATGTGTGATTACTGTTTTGTGTAGGTAGATAGACAGGTAGATAATATTGTAGATAGGTAGATAAGTAGATAGATAGGCAGGCAAGTAGGTAGGTAAGTGGGTAGATAGATAGGTAGGTGGTTAGGTAGGTAGGTAGGTAGATATGTAGGTAATTAGATAGGTACATAAATAAATTGGTTAGATTTGTAGGTAGGTAGATGTTAGATAGGCAGATAGATAGGTAATTAGATAGGTGGATAAGCAGGTAGGTATCTAGGTAGGTAGTTATAAGGTAAGTAGATATGTGGATAGGCAGGTAGGTAGATTAGGTAGGTAGGTAAGTGGTAGGTAGGTAGGTAGGTAGGTAAGTAGGCAGGTAGGTAGGTAGGTAGCCGATAATAGGTAGATAGGTAGGTAGGTGGGTAGGTAGTTAGATAGGTGGGTAGGTATGTAGGATTGTAGGTATGTATGGCATGTACGTATGTATGTATGTATGTAGATAGGTAGGTAGGTAGTAGGTAGGTAGGTAGGACCTCCGACAGCTTGCTCACTGCCCTCCGCCAGGTAAGTAGGAAAAGAGAGAGATAAAGACAAAGATAGGCAAATATTTAGAGGGAGAGGAGTAGGTAGGTAGATATTGGGGTAAGAGCCTCCAAACAGAATCTCGACTTGCTCTTTTTGTTTTTGTAAATTGGTTGAGATATATATACGTATTAGTCTATATGATGTACTTTTAAATAACAGGACAGAGTAAAGAAAAAGAACAAGGTGTAAAAAAGGAGAATAGCAGCATTTTTATGCAAAACTCACTCAAATTGTTTAATTTGTATTAGAAATTGCACATATGATGTGGGCATCATGTTTTCACATGCTTTCTTTAAGAAAATTCATCACTACATAGCATACTACCCCTATATTGAACAAAAAGGGCAACAATACCTTGCCAATGTTGATGTTGAAAAGTACGTATCCTTTCACGCATTGTAAAAATAAAAGGAATCAGAAGTACGGATATAAGAAGAAACCGCGTCGTCGTGAATTCAAGTCCGTCAAGGAACGGGAACGATTTCGAATTTGAAACTTGGCTTTTTTTTTTTTTAATGACTCAACAGTTCTATGGTTTCTTGGATAGGAAAGTCCAATGTTTCTCTTCTCGGATAAGTGCAAATATATTTCGGAGGGTCCATGCGTACGTTACGCCTGTTAAAGAATCCTTGGCAGTCAAAAATCGGATGAAAAGTAGGCGAAGATGAGGTTATCGGGGCAAAATTTCCAAATTCCAAAATTTCTAGGCAAAACTTTCTTCTCATCAAACTGGGAGCGCTGATATACCGATATAATTCTACTTTCTTGGGACTGAATGGCTCCATGCATAATATAAAAAAGAAAAGTGCAAATTCGTTTTACACGTAGGCTATATGTATATTGTAACACTGCCCTAATGCACATACGCTATTCTTGCTAACAATAAAAAGAAAATTATGAGCATACAGAAGAACATTGTTCAATCAATTTAAGGTTCACAGAATCATGTTCTTCAATAACATCACATGAAGCTAGAAATTGACATTAAAAATAATTTTAAGAAATTCTTTACTCTGAATCTCATTGAATCATGGCCAAGGAGTCAATAAGTTGAGGATGTGGCTCAGACTACAAAAAATCGACATGCAAAGTCATTGATCCTCAAGTTAATGATGTTGCTGAACATCCTCATCTTGAGATAATTTTCAGTATTATAAATCATAATGAGTGGTTTTGTTGGATAAGTGAACTCTTTGTGACTACGAGTAAAAAACGTATCTGATACACCAATTCTGTGTGACGTAAATAATGCACTGTAATTCCCTTAGTAAGTCATATCTGTCGATATTTAATGAAATATTGTTCCTTTTTTGTATCAGAGATGGCCTGCAAAATCATTTTTTAAAATACTGTTACATAGGTTTCTTTTTGCTTCAACGGGACAGCAGGTTCTTTTAAAATCAGTGCCTAACTGGCCTGCCTTCTGTTTATTTCTCTCTACTTTTAGTTCATGTTCTTAGCTTTTTTCCGAATTTTAATGATTGTAAGACTCGGACGTTGTATTAAGAACTTCATCCCGACATCAGCAACAACAGCCACTGTGATGGCCAAATTTTAATGAGAACTACATTGTCGATTATCACCATGCCCGGCATTACATTTCTAGGTATTTAATGAAGAATCCAGTATGATCGTATCATTAGAAGCCTCTCTATTTTCAGAATTAATCTTAGCATCTACGTTGTCTGTGACGCCCAAAGGAATCATGAGGCTAGTTATTCGGAGTACAGCGTCTTTTTTTTCCTTTTTTTTTTTTTTTCTTTAAAAATAACATACGTTTTGTTGCGTCTCTTCTTATTAATCTTATACAGAAGATAAAAACAAAAACAAAACAAAATAACACCAACAATAACAACACGCCAACAACATCACCAACGATCACATTATCAATCGCTGAATGCATTGTAACCTACATTGATGTTAGAACAGAGGCCTAGGGGAGGAGGCAAACATTGCGAGAACAGAGTTAAGGGAACACGTATCAGGAATGTCACCCCTAGGCTGTGTATCCACCAAGACGGAAACGACATAACACGACACGACACGACACTACCGAAAATCGTCCGTCTCTTGGAAAAACCATGAGTTAGAATAGAAAATGCCTCCTATCTAGCTTAGCCAAAGTTACAAGCATTTGTCACGTATGGCAAACGACAGTCGAGCAGTTTGTTTCATTTTTTGCCTTTCATGAAACTTGGGTTGTAGCTGACTTGGTCCTCGCTGTCATCCAAGGCAAGAGTCAACTGGTCAAGTCATAGACAGGCTTTTGTTATGGACTATTTGCATAAGTATATTATGTAAGAAATAGTAATAAGTAATGGTTTGTCTATGGGCTGAGCTAGGAAGTCTTACTCTCGACCGTGACAGATCCAGGTCACTTCGTACAACCTTTTACAAGCACGGTAAAAAGAGACGTTACGGTAGTTTTTCTACGTAACTCTGTGTATATATCAGAATTGTTTCTCCTGTCGAATCCGTTGGGTATCATTGATATCATTATTTTAGCATGTTGTCCTAGATGAGGTTAAATGAAACAACTTAGAAACAAAGTGTTACTTAAGTATTAATATAGGCTATTGAGTCGAGTCAGTACTGTTCGATATCTTTGTTTCATATCTCTGTGCTAATTAACGCATAATATTGTTTTTGTTATGATTTATGTTTACTTTTGAGAACTGTCGTATGTACCTTTAGTGTATTAGATCTACACATAATCTATGTACTTCGGATGGTGGACGATTATAGCGAATAAACCAGGTCATGATATATAGTATTCTTCTCCCGCGCCATGCAGGGAGACATAATGGTTGCAGTATTAATATCTACAGTCGCTGTTTATGTTTTGATGCCCATCATTGTCAATGGCATCGCCATCCAAATGGCACCGAGAAATATACTGTCAGTCGGTAGCTATCATTGTCATCACATTCATCATTTTTTAGAAATGTCTTAAAATTTAAGACGGACTGTCAACCAGCAACTAAGGTAGACTCTAGTAATAAACCAAAGAAACAAACAACAACTGTGCAGTTCTCTAAATCAAAGAATCGAAAGTAATGATACTGTGGGCAAATTTTAGAACGTTGATGTTCTTCATCGTGGCAGGAAGTGATCATCATCACCACCATTATCGTGCCCTCTTTGCATTTAGTGACTGATTTGCTTGTGACTCTAATCCCAAGTGAGCTGCGAGCTAGCAGGGCTCTTATCAGCTTGCATTGTAGCGTAGATGTGGAGGTGAAATAGAGTGTACGCTCCACCTAAAGGGATCTATGTGTGTTGTAAGACTTAGAGAGCCAGTGTCTGGGTTGCAAGGCTAGGTTCAAGCTTGCTCCTGTCTTCTGTCCCGCTTTCTTTCCTCTCTTCTTGACGTGTAAACGTATCTGACCGTGTTTGACACAATATAGCCGTTATCGTGCTAATGTGTCGTTAAAACCTCAACACAACACAACACACAACGCATCATAGATTCTAACCTTAAGATGCCAAAATCCTAGCATGTTTTCCGATTCGGGTCAAAAATTCATGTATTGACACTCTTGATCGGAGACTTCTAATCATTCTCTGCGGGCGGCGGCAACTAGGGGAACGCAATGGTCACAGACCCGCAGGGGATAAATTGCTCGTCTGTTGCGAACAAATCCCCTATTGGGCCTGTGACGGGGTAGTACCGCTCACTAGGGCGCGACAGTGAAGCTCACGACGGAACAACCTCACGGTACCTTTGGGGTCCTCCGTCGACCCATATAGGCATCGGCGCATCGTAGGGTTCGAATCTGAGTCGAGGGCTGACCAGATTGGCACAATCTATTAGGACGTCAGTTGGTGTTTCGAGACAAGTTCCACAGTGCCAGCACAGCGGGGTTCAGGCGGTTTAGATGTTTCTTGAGGGCTACGTACCCCGTGCGTAGACGAAAGATCATGGTATACTCACTCCGAGTTAGCTGGTTAATGGAATCATTCTTCCAGTGGCCCTGTGGTAATCATGAACCTTACCGGAACCGTCCCATCGTTCCACCCCCTTCTCTCCGGCTCTTTCTTTGATGGCTATACAAGCACCGGGATAGATGGTCGGGGCGGCTTCCTGGTCCCCTCGGGTCCCAGTCTCTGCCAGGGAATCCACAATTTCATTTCCCCGAACTCCGACATGTCCAGGTATCCACTGTAGATGTACCCTTATTTGGTAGTCCGATTCCATCCTCGCTATCGTGCTTCGAATTAGCTCCAGGGTCTCCGTCTCGAAGTTAGGGTTGCGAGACTCCAGAGCCTGAAGAGCAGCTCTGGAGTCAATGAACACCATCACATCCGCGGGAAACACGGATGCATCCTCAAACCCACTGAAGACATGGGTGAGTGCTCGCCGTATCTCCTCCACTTCAGCATCGTAGTTGGAGGCCAGGGAGCCGCACGGGCCACAGAGACGGTCAGCGGGTTGCCCATCCGGGTATTCAATGTACACCCCATAGCCAGCATCACGGACTGCCACTCGAGCAGAGCCGTCCGTGAACGCTCTGGCCATTGACTCTGCGGAATATTGATAGACTGTTTCGAGCGCCGCCGTGCGGAGCACCGTACCACCACAGGATTTAGTTACCCTACTGTCCAGAAGCGTCGGATGCACCCTGGGGTGCGCGGAGAGGGCGTGAATGGGGACAGAGTCAGTGGAGCGTATCTTTGCGCGGCGGAAACCCATATCGTACTCTTCGGCTAGCCTCTTGCTGGCAACAGACCTCCTGAGTCTTTGCGACACCCCTTTTACCGCAGTCTTCCGCGTAAGATCATCGTCGTCAAGGCGGACGATACGCTCGAACTGGCTCAGGATACTCTTCTCTCGCCGCAGATCCAACGGTTCAACGTTGGTGGCTATCTCCATCGCTTCTACAGGAGTGCTTTTGAGTACTCCCGTGAGTAGGCGCAGGGCGCTATTCTGCACGCAATCCAACTTCTCCAGTGACTTTCTACTGGCGATCGCCTGCAATGCCATACTGTAGTTAGCCATGGGTCGGACATATCCGAGATATAGCTGCCTTAGGAGACCCGCAGATGCCCTCCCACCGGGAGCTGGTCAGCTTCCTCAGCAGATTCAATCTATGGGCCATCTGCGACATCGTCAACATGCCCGCTTAGTGTTAGCATGGAGTCGAGCTTGATTCCAAGATACTTAGGGTTTGACAAATGCTGACGTGAGACCCCATTCATGGTAAACTTTATCGGCCGCTTCCTTTGAGGGGAGCTGTAGGTGAAGAGCTGGAAAACAGGACTGATTTGCTAATATTCCCCAAGGGTCTGTCTGTGTTGGACTACATGCGTACTGTCAGTTTTGAGGTTGTCAGACCACAAGAATCATGTCTTGCAATAATGTGTTATTATGAGATATGTTCATTTCTTGTAAAATGTGTCGGAATAGAAATGGTTGTGAATGTTATTTTGTTATGGATAATTATTAGGACTCCGAAATTTCAAAGTTGTATCGAGACTTCAATACAATGCATGCAGAGACAGGAATCACTGACAGTGTTCATACGCTCCTATAGTGTGGCCTACTGTTGTTGATTTTTTAAAAAATTTTATTTTTCATTGTGATACTATGTCGATTTCCGCAGAGCCATCAGGCAAAATTGGCCTCCAGGAAGGAGAGGAAATTGGGATGGTGCAGTTAGCAAGATTCAGTGGTCGTGCTAAAACTATTTTGCAAGGAACAGTAGAAGGAAAACGAAAAGGTTTAAGTAGAAGGTCGCCCGATAACATCCAGAGGTGATCTGAACTAGACTGGTATCATGAAAACGTTTGTGGCAACTCCGGTGAGGCGGCGCCACTATTTCTGACCCAGCTGATCCTGACAGATAGAGAAGGTCGGAGAACAGTCATCAGTAGATGATCCAGAGGGATTTACGGATTAAGAGAATTAACTTATTATGAAGAAAGGTCTAGTGTATGTGTTTGCTTATGGGCCATCTTGATTAGTTCCCTAGTGCCAAAAGAGCATTAAAATTACTTTACTTCCAGTTTCTCAAAGTGTATCAATCTAGCTATGAAGTTTCTCCTCCCACTTTCTCTAGAGTTCTTCTATACAGGGTGATTCAAAAAGAATACGCCATAATCATTACGCATTTGTTCAGTTCTAAAGCATCGTAATGGACTGAATCAGTGGTCACTTGATAGAAGAGTTCAGCAAGTTTGACTGGGTGTCAGTTTCACCGCTGTAGTTACATAATTCTTTCGGCGCCGTTGAATTATGGGAAGCTTACGTTTTTATTTACACTCAAAATGGCGACTCCTCAGAGTGTAAATATAGACGTAATCTTCACACAATTCAACGGCGCCGGAAGGATTATGTAACCACGGTGATGAAATTGACACCCAGTCACAAACTTGGTTCACTCCTCTATCAAATGACTACTGATTCAGTCCATTACAATGCTTTAGAATAAATGAGTAATAATTACGGCGTATTCTTTTTGAATCACCTTGTACATGTAGGCCTACTTAGAAATGAGTGCAAAATGCTTTGACAAACCACGGCACTTTTATTGTTCAATGCTGTATTAGAAAAGGGCGAGACATAGGCCTGCGAGCTTTCCACTGTGTTTTGGCAATCCGGAAGTGGAACATAGAAAAGTACAACTACAATAACCTGGGACAATGGGTTAAATTATACAAACAAATAAGACTAAAAGTGACTAGGCCTAATGATGTAGGTCTAATCGTCCCTATTAAAGTTATGGCATTTTTGCTCTTGTTGTAGAATGTCACTGTTTTTTTGTTGTTGTTGTTGTTTTATCATGGGTGTTGCTGTCTGTCAAGCCATCGTTGGACCAGGCATTTCCACGGTGTAACCAACTTTTCTTCAAACACTACGGGATATGTCTGGGTTACTTACCAACAAACTATGAGTCTACTGCAGACAAAAGCCGCAGCGTTTGGCACTAAAGAGCCACCATATGACAGAAAAGAAAACAATTCACATTTTTCTGGCCTTCTCCGATTCCCCAGTATAGATGGCCAGGGAAACATTGGTTGATAGTCTGATTAGTTTCCTGGAATTCTCGTTTGGTAAAAAAGAAAGTGCTCTCCGAATGTTTCTTCTCTTCACTCAGCTGTATATTATAGCCTTCATGGGTGTCTGTGTATCCTAAGGAGGTTCTGTAACCAGAATTTATTCCTTTATTATTATTATTTTTTTGGTTATTATTTTATTTGATTCATTTTAAGTCTTTACTTTTATCTTATTTCATTTTTTATGTACGTTTATCGTTATGAATAAATGATTGTGTGAACCCAGACATGGAATCGTTGCAGAATCTTAGAAAATGGATGGCGCACAGTTAACAACATTGAACATTAGCAAGAAGGAGGAGGAGACAATGAAGACCTGTGATCGCTCAAACCACGAGGCTGGGCAACGCACTACTATGGTCCTGGTTAATGATGGATATTGTCGGGTTTCCCTTCTTAACTGATGCATTTGCTTTTGTGATCACATGAGAATGAATATAAATGTTTCTGCTTGAATCACTGGCTTTCTGCATCGCACGTGAGGTCGTTCAGAGAATATTTGATATTCCAGTATACGGCAGTGTTCACGTTTAAAGCAATAAAAGAAGTGTTCGGTGTATTTCCCAGAGCAGCCTGTCTATCACAGTAGCAAACTATGGATCGTTGAGAAGAGATTCCAGTCAGGAAGATATCTCTAGCTAACATGGGAGGGACCCAAATCATAAGCCTACAAGACATCCAGATCAACATCACCTCTGAATACAATGCACTCACAAGCAAGTGGACAGACTAAATCTAGACTTAACCATTATTACAAGTGAAGGCCGAATGAAAGCTAATCTTGTAGTATTAACAATGTTAATTGTTACCGTAGTGGAGATCAGATCCTCATTGCACTACTCTGGCATCTTGACGTTCAACACATTATTTTGGTGTTATGATCGTGACGAGAAAATGCATGACATTGACAGCACAATGGTGGCAATATTTCGGTGCAGATTCACGAGTTTACTCTGCCCTCAGACCAGTCTTATGAGTTGGGGATTCAGCGTAAGAGACTAACAGACATCTTCAAGGCGTTAGAGCAGGGGGAAAATTAGAGAGAGTTTTCTCATAGAATGAGTTTAGATGTTAGAAAGAGATTTAAAAAATAAAATAAAATTTTTAAATTTAAAAAAAAAATAAAACAATTGCAGAATTATTACTGATTTTCACTGTTGAGACTTAAGAAATCTGAATAGTTCAGTTCCGAGAAAACCAGTAGCGATAGGCCTACCTTTGCCACATCGGTCAATTTATCAGAAAGTTTGTGCGTCTAAAAACTTTGACAATTTCGATAGCATTTGAATGTTTAGTTCTAAGGTTATTTGCTATATGTCATTGTATTCATATTCTGTCGAACCGTAGGCCTCCTAAGTTGAGCACCGAGATTTCTGCTCACGTAACTATATTCTTATTATAGATGTGCACCTAGGTTTTCATGTAGGCTTATTTATAGGTATGTGAAGGAAATTTCTGAGACTCCAGGTTTTAATGTGATGAGCTGAAATAAACATTGTGAATGTGACCATTGATTGATTACTTTGCGAGCTCTGTGTTGGATTTGTAATGCAATGACCTCTTAATAAGATATCAATGAATTATCTTTTCTTGTTTTGAATAAAATGAGCAGTCAGCCACCACCAGTTAATGAAATGGATTTCTTGTTTATTTCTATTTTTGCATGTTGCAGTTCTTTTAGTTTTATGGCGTGTTTTGGTTTTAAATAATTGTTTCAAAATGGCAGCGTCGGAGATACAGATGGAAAGTCTAGCCTAAAGATAAATAAGGCCATGCTCCATAGATCTATGTCAAACATTCCCTTATACGACGGACTGCATCGACCATCTGAAATAAAAGGTAGCTAACATTTAACTCTTACATCTTCGTGAAATACAAAGTTTATTTCCACCAGGCAGATGAAATATGTTATAACAATGCATAATCAAGAAGGCATTATGATATACATGTATGGCTATAACAATAACAATAATAATAAGACTATTAATTACAAACTGTTGCCTAATCAACAACATATTATTTAATCTGTAAAAACAGTACATTCAAACCTGTTACATATGATAAATCATACTATTTAATGTATCTTATACAATCAATGTAGATTTTAAACAGTACCGGCACTGTAGATGTATACATTTACACTTTAGAAACAGTGCCTAAGTTACATTACATAAAATAAAGTAATACATGTAAATCCCAAAGTCAAAACTGACAACAGACAATTAAGGCAGTCGTAAATTTCACAATGTCAAACATCACACATAATTTTATAGGTCAAGATTGACACTGGAGTTGCTGCTGCCATCAGCTGGTCTTGTGCATGCCATTGGAGGCTTTCCAATTACAATAAGTAAGTCCATCAATAATCATCACTCCACCCCAATAGTTCCAAGGGGCATAGGATCTCTGCAATCGGTCATACCAAGAGTGTCCATGTCTGTCCGCGAAATCTGTGAAGAAATAGCTCACATCGTGAGCATCCTCTATTTTTAGTATGGTAATCAACTTGATCTTGAGATACATTTGACGTAGGCCAACAATACCCATGCAGATTTTACGGTACCTCCGTTCTATCCAAAGCGTGTCAACTTTCGTGCCTACTTCAAATCTAAACAAAAGACAGCATCTGAGAAGGCCCATTCTTCCTTCTATCTCTTTGTGTTGGTGGGGGGGGGGGGGGGGGGAGGGGGGGGGGGGGGGGGGGGGGGGGGGGGGGGGGGGGTGGGGGGGGGGGGGGGGGGGG
>JBCEWB010161790.1:0-10431 GCA_039654565.1 Peronia peronii | reverse complement strand
AGATAGATAGATAGATAGATAGATAGATAGATAGATAGATAGATAGATAGAGAGAGAGAGAGAGAGAGAGAAAGAGAGATGGACAGATAGACGAATGGACAGATAGATGGATGGATGGATGGACGGATGCCCGGGCCAATTAATATACCGATAGACAGACAGACCAACCTACAGGTAGCAAAAACCTATGAATCTGATAGAAATAAAAATTATGATATCACATTAAAGATAAAACGCATGTGACACCCATACCTTCACTTATTAGTCTGAACCTAACTGTGTCGGAAGTTCTTGTTGGTATATATATGATGTGTATTTATTTTTATATCTGCATATATTATATGGTATAACTGAAGATTCTGAAACGAATACTCGCCACACAGTGACATCAGCCTCAGAAATAACGTTCAGTCACTGGGCGTGTGAGATGATCATTATGATGTCACCGAATCAGTCATTTTCCTGACACTCTGTCAAGGTTATTAGACCAGGAAATCTGCCAGAGTGGTTGCCCTAGTATTTTGACTGTCACTTACTTCCTGACTAAACGTAGACCGCAACACTGTTGCCTTTCATCTTTGAGACACTTGGAGACAGAATTAGGGGCCAAAGTAAGATTCGTACTTCCCTACAATTCAGAATTTGCTATTTTGAAATCAATTTGCTTGTCACACTTCTTGGACCCAAGTGATCATATTCCATTACAACTTGATGAATTCCAGAGCGTAGTACTTTGGGAAAACTGGCAGCAATTTCTCTGGAAACAAATATAAAATGGTAAAATGGGACCATGTACTTTGAGGACATTATGAAGGAGCTTGTGAGGCTTTCATTATAGATTCACAGCGCCTGTTGGTAATCGAATAGGCTAAATCTCAATGCCTTTAAGAATTTGTGTATAAAAGTGTTAAGCTTCTATTATAAAGTTTCAAAGTGACTGTTAGTATTTTATGATGAATGGCTTCAAGCTTGTTGTCATTTCCCTGAGGAATTTCACACGCTTTCAAAGGTCGCTGCACTGCTTTGTCTGCTGATGCATTTTTATATAGTTAATACGACTCACAGAATTTGAAACAGCCCTCTTAGATAATGAGGGCCACAGAATGTCTCTTTTTATCTGAACTAGGAAACGGTGGTTGATGTCATATATCCAACATCTCTCTCTCTCTCTCTCTCACTTTAAATGCCCACAAACTGTGTTTGCATATCATTTCTTTTACATAATCCATCTCATTTAATAATGGTATTGTGAAAGTCAAATCATGCCTCAACATACTGTACGATAGCCTGTGAGAAAACAAATGAAAAATAATTTTCAGACTTTTTTTCTGATGGGAAACATTGGTTTAATTCTGAAAAGGAAAAATGTGAAAGCGTTGTCATTTTATGTTTTGCCCTACGCTGATAGACAGGAGTGGCATCACTCAAAGAGGTTGCATTTTGTACACCTTATTAAGCAGATGTTAAAATTCATCTCTCTGAAAATGTGTCTTGTCAACTTTCTTAATTCTCTCATTTGAGTTGTCTGAATCATTTGATCTGAACAAATCCGTCAGACGAAGATTTTCAGTTTTCAGTGAAATTTTAATCAATAAGGGCTGACAACAGCTGTGTCCACGCCATGCCTATAGAGCTTTACTGGGGTTCGGTGGAAATTAAATTCATTTTTGAAACTACGCTCCATACAACAATTACTTTATTTTTAACGGATGGAGTAATCTCATCAAACATTTTAACAATTATGTGTATGCTTTTTTTTGTATTGACATTTGTATGAATGACAGATTTCAAAACTTTTTTTTATTAAAAAACTGCACAATAATGTCAAATGGCGAGTAACTATTGTCATTTTAACGCAGTTCCCACGATATACAATGGCAGCTTTTTGTCTGTTTTGCCTACCGATTCCTACAAACTTAGCATTAGAAAACATCAGTCATAACTTGTTATGTGTTTCTAAGTTCCAGTTAAAATACTAACTATTTTGCAGTGCTTTCGAACTTGTGTACTCATTCTGATGGGCTAGGAGACTTCCGTCGTTCGTGAGATTATAGGCACTCTAATCCCTTAATTGACCAAGGTTGAACCTGTTCGCTTGACAAAAGTAAACATCCTTGAGCATTCAGCTTTCGTGCTCACTCTTTCATCTGTCACGTTCTCACCCAAGGAGCTTCTTATCTCCAGGGGATATAAAAGGCGTTTGTGCAACTACCATGTCATTTACTCAATTGGAGCGATTGTTTTCAGGGTCCTCAGTTCTGTTACTGACAAGCTGAAATGACGTCACTCTCTTCTTTTGTATCTTTTCTGTCTCTTCTACCTTCCCCTTCCCCCCTTCTTTACACAAGATTCTGTGAGACACATATCCTCACACAGACAATGACAATTTATGTCTGTCGTACAGTCTTGTTTCTCAAGTGGTGATTTTATACAAATAAAGAGAGAGAGAAGGGAGAAAGAAGTAAAGAGAGACAGAGAGAGAGAGGGGCAGAAAAGAGATTTAAAAGAGAAAGAGATATTCAAAAGATGAGAGTGATAATATGGCGATAATAATAGTACGATATCGGGAAACTTAACTTTTTCCGATGTATTTTTGAAGGCAGAATAAAAGCCAAAGAAGATTATGTATAGTATCATTCCCAGGGGAATGCAATGTCTCCAGTTCAATCTGTAATTGGCTTTTCTGACAACTATACTTTTATTAATCCTTTCTTAACAGAAGACAGAAAGGCATCAATCATCCTTCTGGTAATGGACCTACAAACCTGCAGATGTGCTATTCTGAATCTAATGTGCCCACTACAACAACATGAATGTTTTCTTTGGAAGAGACGCATCGGGTTAAATGAGTAAGATTTGCCAACTTTCGAATGACGTTGTTCCGCTCCCTTGACGATTATCTTTGAGAGATCAGTGTTGTATTTACTTATGATAATTTGTGCTGGAGCAACCGTACCGTCCAGTCAATGTCTACTTTTATCAGAATCCTCCTCAGTCCCGTATGACAAATGTTGCTATTGAATGTGCACATAAACTAAACCCACCAGTAGTACTGACTGTATGTAGAAACATCTTCTTTGAAGACATAGCGTAAACAGCAACAACACCAGCAACAGGCCTATTGTAGTCGGGAGGAGAGGAAATTGTCCCAGTGTGTGCGGCTGTTTCCGAACAATCACCTTGTTCAAGAGTTCTTTTAATATTGGTCATCCGTTCTCTATGTGCCTATGAAACAAATTCTTTTGGAAAACTCTTCTTAAAAATTAATTTCCTCCCCTTTACTTTTATGGTAACTCAGTAATACGATCTATTCAAATGATGAAGTACTGGTGGGTTTCTATCCGTTCTGATTTAGTTTAAAGGTCAGTAAGAAAAGAAGTCTGGTTTTCCGTTCCGAAAAAAAAATGCCATGAAATAACCTGAGTTCTCTGCCATCTGCAATACTCTTTGCCCGCATGATATGATATCTTTTACAATGACAGCCCGAAATAGAATTTATATTAGGCATGACATAAATATAAAAAAGAAAATGTAAATAAATTTAAGTGCAATTTTGATTTAGTTTGGAAAAGATGGCGAGAAAGACATAATAAATTCGATATATTGCAAAATCCTATTATCTTACATAGATATCTGTGTTGTTATTCTTTTACATTTTTTTTCCTCAAGCGTTTCCTCTTTCTTGTTCAGTATTGCCTGTCATCCTCTCCACCTCCTTATTCCCCTTTCTTAACTTTCGTTCTCTCTCTGTTTCTCTCTCTCACTCTTCTGTTCTTCTTTCTTCTCTCATTGAGCAGAAACTCCAAGACGTCTTCCTAAGACATGGAAAAGTGTTTACTTAAAGCATAAACGCTGTTCCCAAAGAAGAAGACATATATTTTGGGAGCGTACAAGGATGTATCTCGTATATATGTCGGGCGACAGAAAGAGGAGAGGAGGGGGAGGAGGAGGAAGAGAGAGAGAGAGAGAGAGAGACAGAGACAGAGAGACTTTATGTTTGAGCCGAGTTTTCTCAGCTTGTATGAAAAATCAGTAATGGAATTGTGTTCTCTGAAACATTCTCTCACTTGCCATATAATAAATAGCATAGTGGGTGACTGGGCTAGTTTTTGCCTAGAGCTGTGAAGATCCCTGGGGTGAGTGCGCTATAGGTTAACGTAGGTGCACTAAGCTAACGTAATTTTCACAGGTGTGTTTACTTTTGTCAAACTTGTTCAACCATGGCCAATTAAATCAAACGAGGTCCCTGAGTGCATGCGTATAGCAGTTCAACGGTACTGCAAAGATTGAACAGTTCAGATCGAATCTAGGAGCCGATTGGAGAATAATGATTCTCAGTAGTTATCACTGACAGATACCAGAGTGTTTGAACTGACTCAAAATCAAGACTGACCCAAGCTCACTTTATTGTCTGGTAAAAAACTATAAGGAGCAATGTTGATATTTGGTGTTGATTTTTAGACAGAAAACAGAAACATTGTACAAGATACCAGGAATTTTTCTTTTTGTAAGAGATAACTGGACACATTTTGAAGAAAGAAAACAGAATATAAATTTTTAATCAACTTTGAGTCAATCTGATGGATTCAGGCTTCCGTTAAAATCTCAAACAACTCTACATTTAGCTATATTAAACGGTAATGTTATCTAGTGCTCTATGCGATCATTGCTTCATTATATCGTTTGTCACTGACTTGAGGCACACATAGACTATTTTTAAATGTCAGTGTGTCACTGATCAAAATGAAAAAATACCTTAAAATGTAAAATTCTATGACAAGTTGAGCCATTGTTTCATTTCAAGGTAACGTGAATTCTCTGGATTCTCTCTTTTTCTCTATCCCTCTATTTATAGGTTTGTAGATACGTAGCGTAGTAGAGATTGTGTTAAATTGGTCCATAAAGTTAAAACGCCAGTGTTAATATTTTCTATCAATTCCTTCATCTGAACCATCTCGGAAGATTTGATTCGAAATCTTTTATAAAACATATTATTCATTTTTTCATTCTAAATTTAAGGAGAACTTTTCATACGACAGCCTGCCATGTTTCAGATATCGACATTAAATTTGTCATACCATAGGGATAATCTAGATCTAGAAGAAAAACAGGAATCAAAACGAAGAAGTGAACAGTAAAAATATAAAATAAGCACGTATTCACTGAAGGATAGAGAGACATAAAGGATTTGATAGACAGAAAGGAGGTTGGCAAGACTACCACAAAGTTATTCTCAAGAAAGAATACGTTCTCTAAACTGTATCACAGTGCAGAAGGCCTCACCTTTTTCCTCCATGTCTTAATTTTGTTAGTGCTTCAGGTTAGATTGACAGGTCTGGGCTAGGGAGCAATTTTCTCAAGTAATTTGGCCTTGTACGTTGCTCATACCTCTTTCGCCAACATCTTTTCATTTCCCCAACTTTATGTAAATTCCCAAGCTTTTTAAACAATATTTTTTGTGTGACAATGGACAGCTTCCAAAGAGAATAATTTGATTATTGCTTTTTTGTAAGATTCTACACGAAAAAATGAAAACAAAATGAGTAATTTGTCTGGGAGTCTAAAATCAAATTTATTTGTGAGTTGTAACTGTCGTAGAAATGGTTCAAAATGTTGTGGATAAATAAAAAGTCGTTGTTTGTGTGACTATGTGAAAGATGGTTTATGTGTGTGAGACAATTTTTGTGCCTGCCACGTTCACCATACGGTGGTGTCATGGCAAGAAGCTCTACATAGTATGCCGATTTGTATCTAAACAAATGACAAATAGATACATCATACAAGAGAATTTTCTAACTTTTCAAATGATGTAGCATTTTAAATGTAGTTTTAATCCTTCACTGATCTGTGAAATAAATATATATTTATAATTTTCTTCCGTAATACTCTACTTGTGTTTAACATCTCATTTCTTTGTTGGACTGATGACAATGTAAAAGGACTTTAGAAAGTTTAATCAATTTACTATTCCTCTTTTTTGTTCTTTGTTTGTTTTCTATGTATAGAATTAGTTGCCACTTTACAGTCTATGTCTGTTGGTTCATAATATTTCTGTAAAATCTATTACATGTTTGTTTGTTTGTTTGTGTTTGGGCCTAACAACACAATAGCATGATCACGGCTGTATTGTGCCAAACACGATAAGAAATGTTTACACGTTTAAACAGTTGATCAACTACATATATAGAAGAAGTGAGGAAAGAGAACGGAACAGAAGGCAGTAGCAAAGAGCGAGAAAAGATGTCACCCCTGGAACGTTGAGAATGGTATTCCATGGGAGACATCCCACCGACGGCGGCCTTTCAACGCCTTCAGGTGGGAACAGAGAACCCACTTATATACCCCTGGCACTTATATACCCCTGGCACTCACAGGTGTTTATTACATGTAAACGTGTGATGTCAGATCGGAGGTAGCAATATGTATGTTATGAGTAAGGATCGGAAATAGGAACTAAGTATATTAGAGAGAATGTACTCACGACAAAGTCTATTCTTCCATATCCAGAGGAATCCCAGTCATAGACAGGCTTGACCAAAACAGCCAGTTTGACCAATTAGTAAGGAGTCTGACCAGAACGCAAAGTGACCGGGACAGAGTTTGTCTAGGTCGGCCATCCGAACATGAGTTCATTGTTAGGTGTGACCGGCTGACCTTCAGACAAAGCCCAATTATTCCGGCATCCGACCCCGCCAAACCTGAACATTGACCAGGGCCGAAGGGGGATGGTGACTTCGATCCAGAAAGGCCAGTTCCAATATTAATCTGTCAAGTCTGTCCTGAACTTTGCTCCTGGTTATTCTCTGGTCTTCGGAATAACAACAAGAGTGACAAACAGTAGCAGTCATGCAAAAAAAAAAATTAAAAAATTAAAAAATATATATCTCTGAAATGGCAAGACAGAGTTCTTAACTCATAGATGATGTTACCGTCAGCATCTTATAGTGATGAAGCAAAAAAAAAAAAAAAGAAGAAAACAACGGGTATAATGTTATATTATGTCAGTGCTCCAACAGGACTGTGAAATCTAACAGTATTATTTATGAGAGTAGGCACCCATGTCAATACAGCATATGAGTGAGAGAAGAAATTGTTAAAGATGTACTTTATTTCTTTTTCCAAATGACATTTCGTTACAATTTAAATGGGACATGTAGGGCTGAATAGACAACAGGAGCGTAGCTCAATGGATTTGAGTCTCTAGGAAGTAAATTAATGAAAAATTTGCAGATTTTCTAAGGTCTGGGAAAATTCCTTCTAAACCAACTGCAAAAGACTGTCGATGGGAACAGCGAGGAGAGGAAAAGGAGATAAACAGAAATAGAAAGAGCTAGATTGGACCAAGAGATACACAGAAGGCGAGTAAGAGGAGTGGCTCAGAATAAAAGAGAGAAAATGGGGGTGGGAAACGAGAGGAACGGGAAGAGAGAGGGAAAAAGAGAGAGACAGAAGGAAATGGGGGGAGCAAAGGAGAGTTAACGGTTGGAGAGAGGGAGGAAGAGATAGGAAGAACTAGAAAGAGGCGACAGAGCAGCAGATAAAACGAATTGACAGAGACAGAGAAAGAGAAGGTGAGAGAAGGGAAAGTGTCTGTGTTGGTGGCGGAGGAGGGGGGAGGAAGGGGAAAGGCGAGAAAAAGAAAGACAGAGAATGAGAGAGAGAGAGAGAGAGAGAGAGCGAGGAACAAAGAGAATAGTTGTCTCAAGTGAACGGGTTGGACTGTTCGCCGCTGTAAAAGACTATTTTGAGGACAGAGCTGTAATCAACAGCTGTATCTGAGCAATCCTGACCTCTAGTGACACAAGCATGAATTCTGTAGACTGTCAGTCACTGACACTGATGGTTCCTGCAGTTCATTTGTTTTTTACTCACTATAACTCCTCACCAATGACTTAACCAACCCATTAGTTGACATGACGTTAATTGCTTGTACTCATTAATTCAGAAATTTTTGTTACTCTAAAGAATTTGAGCGACTGGGGCAACAATGTAATTGTGTATCAATAACAAGGAAAAAGCGGGGGTGGGTGGAGGGGTACCTGGATAGACAATGATTTTGACAGATTTGACAAGAGTGTTTGGATGAATTTTAAGTAATTGCTAACGGCTTCTTTCTTTCTTTGTGTGTGTATATGTGTGTGTGTGTGCGTGTGTGCTTCACTCTCTCCCTTTGCTTGTGTGTTATGTTTGCTGTATATGCATACACTTAATGGACAGATGAAATTATTTCTGCTTTCCATTGATGGATACTGATGATATGTAACTCTGAATCAACACGTGCTAATTCATAATATAATATATATGTACATATACCCTGCCATAACACGTATCCGCAGAATCCAATGCACAATTTCTTAAAACAGATATTATTTTCATGAACATTGTGAAAGAAAATATAGGCTTTTTTTTTTTTTGGTCAAGGCAAAACCAATTGTCAAAGACATGTCCTGCTTGTGTTTGTCATGCTACAGTTTGGAGTACAATCTATTATAAGATTGTGAAATGAACAGAGTTCTTTAGTGTGGACGCAGGTGAGGAGAGAAACCAAAGACCCTGCTTGACCTCACGATGACAATACTACAAATAAGTCTATATTTTTTATTGTAATTGACTGACAGATAAATCCTTAGCCATTTTCTTTTTCTGTTGTCTGTTTTAGGCGAAATATACATATAATTGCATGCTTTGAGATGTCTGCTTTTCCATCATAAAATTTTGTCGCTGGACATAATTAGGGTAAGATGCCTTAGGAAGACTGTAAATGTGCAATCTTGGGCCAGTCTCCTGGGATCGAGATGTCAATAAAAATGTCGGAGTAAAATAGATGATTGATTTTACAGAGTATAAAAGAAATAAGTGATTCGAACAGGTGAAAATGTCACATAGACAGCCAACTGTGCAGTCTTCAGTATGAAGGAGCTAGGCTTAAGAAACAGGGAGTAACCTCGGAGAAAATGACTGGGCGGAAGGGAGACACATCAGGGAGAAACTAGATGTTGTCACTGAACCCACCTCTCGGATCCAAAGAACAATTTCATCTCTTTCGACGCTGAGGAGTTTAAGAAAACGGACAAAATCAAAGTAAAGACACATATGATACGATAGATGTAATAATATATGACTACTGTTGTAAATGTCTTGTAGGTAAATTTACAGGTATCAAAATGTGCATCTATGAAGACGATGGTCTTATGGCATGTTATGCGAACAACAGAAACAGTAAGTGAGAGCGAGTAAGCGAAAGACAGCTTATCATTATTACTAGACCATCTCATGACTATCAGTGTGAAAGGGCTTTGTTTGTGTTTTGTTGTCTTTCGGGGAACACTCTGAACAAAAAAGTATCCTCCTCAAAGGGAATTAACTATGTGGTCAAGACATAAGCAGAGCAGCCATTTGGTAAGCTGGTCTTAACTATGATAAAATTCATTAGGGGAAAAAGCTGCTGGGTAGGTCAGAGATCACTGGAGGAGATATCTGGATATTGACGTGAAGAGGAAAGATACTTTTCCTAACGAAATTTTAATACTGAACTTCTTTAAGGTCACGGTACAATTGGGTTTTCGGCTCTTTGCCTTTAGTTTGGAAAGAAAGAGGTAGTGGTACCATAGCGTCTAAATTTCCTCAGAGAATAGGACAAGAAAAATAAGAAATTGCTTATAGCATAAGCAAAGCACTCGACCATTGAACGAAACCTGACAAAGTAAGCACTCCCCATCCAGACTTTAGAAAGCTTATACATTGATCCCTTCTACGACACTGCGTGACTAAAGCTATTATACACAACGAACCCAGACATTGCTGCACAGGAAGAAAGCATAATTCATTTCAGTACAGTGTTTCTTCACAAGGTCATCGTCAGATCATGCTACCACTCCTGGGATAAGATACTAATTTGGTCGACTGGTCTCCTAGACTGATCAATGTTTAATGATGGCTTATGTCAATTGGGACCAACAACAGTACAGACCACGCACAAGCTCTGTCACATACGTCTTTCTCCCATACATATTCCTCACTATCTCTAGGAATTTTATGTTGTCTTGAGTAAACAGGATAAAAAGAAAGTATATAAATATACGAGACTTACGACAGTGGGCTGGGGAAGGGTGCTTGGCAGATCTGATTTTAAAAAAAAATGGATTGATTGGACAATGTCAACCATCTCATTTACTATGAACAAACTAGTGGGACTTGATAGGAAAATTAAAAAAAAAAACGCCGTTAGCTTGACGTATGCTTGAGAAAGAGAGAGAGAGAGAGAGAGAGAGAGAGAGTGAGAGAGAGACAGAACGAGAAAGAGAGAGGGGGAGAGAGAGGCGGATAGATAGACTAATATAATCAGATATAGATGGATAGATAGATAGATAGATAGATAGATAGAATGATAGATAGATAGATAGATAGATAGATAGATAGATAGATAGATAG
>JBCEWB010161779.1:0-10431 GCA_039654565.1 Peronia peronii | reverse complement strand
ATTATTAAACTTAGACTATTTTAACCTTTTCCATCGAATTCGGCATGTTCAAATTAGAGGAAAACAGTGAAAAAAAAAAATCTTTTTCAAATGGTTGCCATGGCAACGCCGTCATCTTGGATTATGGCATCTCTAAAATGGCTAACTTCAAAATCTATCTAGTCCGCCAAATTTTGATAAAACTTAATGAAACTTGGTGAACATATTGTTGGACCTATTTTCAGCCCTTCCTATGAAATAGAAAATTTTCTAGAAATTTTTGAAAATGCCATGTAACAAAAAATCAAATTTCGCCGTTTTTTCATGCTAAAAACCCATTTCTCTCTAAAACTTACCAACTGAATGGGCCACGCATACGCACATTTTTGGACTTGCTATGAAAATGGTGTATACCAAATTTGGTTAGAATCGGTTCCGAAACAAAAAAGTAGATAGCAAAATATTGTCAAAAAACTGGGTTTTGAGAAAAACGTGTTTGAAGTTTTTTTTCAGCAAAAAATGGACATAGTGAATTTTTTGTTCGGCTTTCAGCCTCGGAACAGCTTTTTTTTACATACTAGCCCTCTCTCCATGACTTCGGTGTCTCTTGTTGCCGTTTTTCGGCTTTCTGGGCGTATCTTTTCTCGAATTTTGCTCCCTACACCCCCCCATCATTATAAGGGCTCCCTTAGAGTAAATACCGGGTTCTTGAGGGCCAAAATGTGCCCACCATATCTTTTTTTTTCCCAAACCAAGAGTGTCTTGACCGTTACTGTGGCATATAGTCCACAACTGAACTCTGAAGCACCAAAAAGAAAGGAAAATTTCACAATTTATAGGACATGGAAATTCATTTTAGAACGCTAACACTGATAATCTACACGATCAGCAGTTTTTTCATCCGATGTACGTTCCTGGCACTAGGATTCATGATATTGCTAGAAGAGGTCATAATCAAGTGTCTTATGCACTTTTGCTTATATATAATCATATAGCGATGATCTACGACTGCATGCAGCAGCTAGATGGAGCCAAATCCTGGTTGACAGTAGGGTAGGCCTACTGTTGAATGACCAGTGGTCAGTGGTCAAACATGTTAGAATGGACATATCCACTTTTTTATACCATTTTTATACATAGAAAAGGCAGGGCTTTTAAGAGAAAACAAAAACCCTAAATCGCATTTTTTTAAAAGCAAAATCCATATTTCAGCACGCGCCCCTCCCCCCTTAAAAATATGTCACAGATGACAGAAATTAAAAGCTGTGGAAAAAATTATTCTTATCTTGAATCTAAAAAGGAAGGTGTGAAGTGATCTTTCAAAGTGAATGAGTGCATTAGACTTTGTGCCATGATGTAAAGCCTCATCCAAAAAGAAAAAAAGTGAAATTTCACTTGGAAAATATTTTAAAAATAGAAATTACTCTGCCCAAGATTTATATTCTTGATTTGAATGTATTAATGCTGACACAAAAACACACCACAAAAGAGCAAACATAGAAATATTGATTTTATTTTTGGCAGTAGATGCTAGCTAAGTACTGTATTTCTCATTTTGTGAATTGCTAGTCTAGTAGATCATGAGTGACATGCTTACATTCTATTAATAAAATGTTAGCTTGAAACAAAATTGGTTTCTGAAGTGCTGATAGAGAAAACAGAAGTAAGTATTTATGTTGTAATCTGATGAAGGTTGAAAGTGGATATGTTCGATATTTTTTATATATATTCACAAACATTAATAATTTAGGGTGATATACTATTTAGATCGTGAAGGAGAAAACAGAATATTGTGGTGAGATCCTCAAGTACTGCAGTGCAGTATTGTATCGCTACAGTTGGTTGAAGTAATGTACTATGCTCTTTCATTTGATGATTCTTTTGCTTATACAATACACGTACTGTTATTACTGTCAAATCAAATGTCATTTTAATTAAAACTGGTGCAAAGTACCTCTTCAAATGCTTTTGTATCTGTGTATATGTGATTTTTTATGGATTTGTTTGTTTTTTTTTTATGATAAGGTGAAAGGAATATTCTAAAATGTTTTAAGTAGTTTATAAATGCTCTAATCAGTTTCCAAGGACTTCCGCATTGCTGCAAGTTTTATCAGAATATGCTACTGGAAACAAATTCAGTGACACAAAAACACATGTTTTTATGGGTTCATGTACTTTATTACAAACCAGCAAATCTCATCTTAACCTACTGTCAAAACAATGCAAAAATTTTCCATGTAAAAATGACAGTAACTGGAGAGGTCGGAAAACACTAATGACTGTAATAGTCAAATGACAATAATGATATTAATATTCATGTGGTGCCCAACTATCTATCATCTATGATCAGTTCATAATTTCATGTCCATGTATATCCTGTTCATTAGGCTATTTGGTGAAGACTGGAGAGACAACAAAATAAAGAGCTGCAGATTGCTGATGATTTGGAGAAATGGCATGCCATTTACTAGAGTTACATGATTGTCTCTTTTGTAAATGCAGTGAGACGAGTGAAGAGACTTAATTTGTCCTCAGAAACAAATTCCTTTCACATCAATGAGACATAATATTCAAGCCACGAAATACATGTATAAATTTACACACCACACACAGACTAAATTGTCATGAATAGCATTAGAGCAAGACAAACTTGACAAGTGTATCACTGATGGCATAAATGAATTTCCATAACACTAGCATTATCAATTAGTTCCTAAATCCCAACAAATGACCACTTCTTTTGCAATGTTTCAATGGGAGATCGTTGTGCCCAGTTAAATTAATTCCCTTTGCCACACAAAAGAAGCGTTGAACAAGCAGTGTAAAGAGGGAAAAAACACTTTTGGGCCCTTTGCTTAAAACATACAACATGAAAAGCTCCAAAATAATTATGGTACGAAGAGAATGTTTTTTTCTGATCGATGTTATAATTTTATCAGATTTTTTGGTGATCAGTTTTTCTGCTTACTCAACACCTCTTGTGTCTGGCAATGGGAAGTAATAGGGCTGGGCACAATGGATCTGCCATTGATTATAAAGTGAATGTTGAATCATCTTGAGTTCTATTACGTTCTAACATACAGACCTCGTGCCATTATTATCGAGTGTTGATGTACCCACAATTCTCTCTGGCACTTTTTTTCACTTTCTGGGCACATCTATTTATTCTCCACTTGTCATGGCTCACTTACATGTTCTGTCCACAGTGAGTACAGAAGTTGTGTGATGCTGAATAGTGAAGCTATGAGACATATGAAGGTGTTTTTGTATGCCATCTATCTCTGTCATCCTAGGTAGCCATTGGTCATCCTCTGGCAAATTCACATTTTCCTGATGAAACAGCAGCAAGTCTGTCAAAGAAAGTGCCTGATTGCTCTTCAAAATATCTAAAAAGGCATAAATTAAATAAAACTTGAAAATCTTACAAAAACAGAAGGAAAAATGCATACCACATCTTACAGAGATCATGCTGGTTTTGAGCAGACTAAAACATATGAATGCATGTAATGCAATATAATGAGAAATAGAATTTCTGTAGTACTAAATGCAATATTTAAAAAAATACACATTGTAAAACTGCCTACATAAAACAAAGAATGAAAAGGTGTACTATTAAACTCTTGTGCATTGCGGCCATGTGGAGAGGAAAAGCTTGGCACAGTCAAGAGGAATTGATAACCAACTACATACATGTATACAATGTATATAATATAATAATATATTGTATATTCATATGAATGGCCTCAAATTCATGTATGTGTATGCAATTTCAGTATTCTATTTAAGTTTTTATTTCAGTGTGAATCGTCAAATCATAAGTTGCAAGTACGTGTATTAGCAATATTTTATGTAATTTTTAAATTGGAATGTCATAATAGTTAATAAATCTGGTTAACCCATGAAACCACTCCGGACCACAGAAAGTGGTTGACTGTAAACAAGATTGACATTAACCAATACAAATATATAAAGAGAAAAATAACAGGAACACCAAGAGGGACTTTCTTCAAGCAAGAACTTACTTCAAGCGAATTGACTTGAAGTGGACTTTACTATAATCGTACATATGTAAAGAAATTCAAGGAAAGCCTACAAATTTTCTTCCTGAACTGTCAATCAGGAGCTAGGGAAAGTCTGAATTTGTACTTTCATAATTCTGAAATATCCTATGACCATATGTAAAATTCAAATCAGTTGTCCCATTCTTAATGATACATGTACATGTATATGATTACAAATCTAAGTTATACCACAAACATCTAAGTTATACTTGAATAAGTTTTCAGTAACATTTGCTTTTTCAAAGGTCAAGGTCAAGTTACATCATGGAAGTACATTCCACTGCAAGTCAATCATGAGAAACATAAATTTTGCCAGGTGATAAACACACAAAGAATTCGAATAGAGCATGAAAAATTCACCAATGAAGCTAATACAACCAGTGCATTTACAAAGAACAACAATGAAGAATAAATTGGTCAAAACTTAAATTTGGTGTCACAGACTACCAGTTTATCTATGACTGAGCCTATGATAAGCTGGCCATTGTGAGTGGCAGCAACCGAAGATCCAGAAATCAGCTCGCCATGGTCATAGAAAACTTCTATTATTTCCTCTTCTACAATCTGGCCATTCTTGAGAGGCAGCTGAAGCACCTGTGTGAATCAAAGGATAAATAACACATTGCAATAAAAGTGACAGAATGAAAGTTATGACAAATGAATACTGGCAGCGATATATGACAAGGAGACAATGTTGACTTATATGTTGTCTGTGCTGCATTTTCAAAAAATTCTATATGCATCCACAAAGTCTTTATAACTTTTCCTTTCATTATGAAAAAATACAATTTAAAAAAGCAAACACGATATTTATCCTTCTCAAATTTAGTCTCATCATCCAAAAGTCAATGGTTTTCAAAGAAATAAATGAATATCAGAAAAAAAAAACCCAAATATTCTCCACAATTCCTTGATTTCTTCTGAAATTTTTCTTTGTGACTTACAAATTTTGAAAAGAAAAAATATCAAGTAAGAGTAAGATGGCAGTCACATAAAATCTGGCAGTGTCATGAATGATGAATTATATATCTTCAGGTGTAGGTCATCTTCACTCTGTGTGCACAATTCCCATTGGCAATAAATACACATGCACAGAAACTTGTCGTAAATGCTACCACCATTATTTTGAGGAAATTGCTATGGCCAATTTCAATTTTTTTGTAAGTTGTCTGACAATTGGCATTAGAACAAAACATCTTTGAGAAAAATCTTGACATACTGCCAACTGTCAATGCATGGAATCAAGGCGCTTTTCTCATGAAAATTAAATACATGTATTGCATGTACAGATACTGTGTTAGTTCACTTTTCATGAACTTAGTTCTTAAGATAATTTGGCTTTAAAGGGCCAAACATATACAAACACATGTACACATAATTACCGATGAAGGAGCTCGATTTGAAGGATTGGTCATGTGGTCAAAAATTTTGTGGGGAATTGGATGAGCGCCGATGTAGACAACATCTCCAGAGTGAGAGAGAATGATATTGTCTCCACTAGTATGTAAATTCACTCTCTGGACAAGGGACAATGAGTTGTCCTCCTTATTACGCTCATATACAAAGATGGCTCCTTCCAAAGGTATGTTCACATACAGATATCTGATTCATGGAATCAGAAAGAGAAGAATGAGATGGAATGGAAACAATCCGAGTTTATAAATAAGATTTAGATCAACTTCTATATTTTCAATTGACAATGCTCTTGATGTTTTCTTGTCAATGCTGCTAGCAATTATACGTAATCAGAATTTCACTCGACATGCATAATTGACTACATAGTTTCTTTAGACAATGATGTTTATTTGAAAATATTTGTACATGATGTGAAGGACTTGATTTAAAGAGAGTAATTTAAAATTTCATCTGTGGCTATACTTGAATGCAGATGTGCCTACTATAAGGTCTTTGTGCTAGTGATTGACATGATTACTTTTTCTGCACAAATGTGTAAAACTTTTTTAGCAAACTAACTGAAAATTCATAATTATATACATCCCTCTGTAACTAATCAGCTATCAGCAGGCATAGTCTCCTCATAATTATGCACTATTCTTGCCTCTGCTAAACATTTATACACGAAGCTGCAGACTGCTTCATCCATACAGGCCTTAATTTGTTGCCCTCTGAACTTGAGATGTGTTTTCTATCAGTATTAATTATTATATGTTATACCACAGTCAACAAAACTAAAAACAAATTAACCTGACAAAAGTGACTGCAACTCATTGCAACGTTCATCATTTCTTACCTTTGATCATTAGACAATATGACGCCATTAGGTGACTTCAGACTTGAAACAATCTCTGATGCATGAGTACCATTGAAGAACAGCAAAGATCCCAAAGGGGACATATAAGGAAAATATTCAAGTAGGCTAAGAAAATGGTTGTTGAAGTACAAAAAATTTGAGATGTAGAACCTATCTTCTTCCACCAAGGCTAAGTCATTTGTGATATAAAATGCATCGCTCATAAAAGATTGTAAATGAAGAAGCTCTTTTGTCTTTGGCAAGAATCGGAATTTTTCCACAGCATCTTTGCCACCCTCGTCCTCCGCATGGTTAATAACATATATCAGATGTTCACCTTTGATCTTGTCTTCGAGAAAACTGATGCCATGAGGTCGGAATGTCTTCAAATTGCCCTTAATTTTCAACTCTACCGCGCCAAGGTCTGGCTTGTTGAAGTCATAAAGAAAAATGCGGCCTCGAATGTTCTTGGTCTTCAGAAAGTCTTTAAACTTGTGAGAAATAGGGAGAAAAGAGATACCGGAGCTGATAAAAGCTTGTCCGTTGGTGGTAATATGCAAATCTTCCGAACCAAAATCCAAGCCATTGACTTGTCTGAAACAGATAAGCACAATCCAAGGATCAGAGCTCATATTAAATTATGTAAGATGATTATTATCTTTTAATAAATGATATGTACATGTAGTTGTAAGATCAGTTGAAAATTATGGCAATATATAGCCCTAGCCCAAAAATACCGACACAAGTTTTGCAACGAACAAAGCATAACATATTCTTTTGCAGTAAACAGAAAACCAACACCCAGCTTTCAAAGTGCTATGACATTGTATAATGGCACTTTACAAATTGCAGTTAACATCATAAACAGCCTAAGTGCTGTACATTTTATGAAAGGAGGGAAGGCGGATACATGTATTTTGAAGAAGATAATGAAGGACATGAAACAGAGAGATAGCTAGAGAATGAAACAGACAGGAAAACTGACAGTGTCTGTATGATTGTAAAAGATCGACTGACATACACACAATGAGGTAGACAGATGGACAGCAAGATGGGAGGTCGTCTGACAATGAGATATCACACAAGGTGACTGACAGACAGACACTAAGATAGACAGACAAATAATGAGGTAAGTGAGACAGAGAATAAATAAGACAGAGAGGATGAAAGAGAGGGGACAGACAGACTAGCAGGCAGGAGACAGACAGATAGGAGGACAGACAGAGAGACAGAGTGGCAGACAAGCAGATGAAAAGACAGATGGGAGAACAAACAGGAAGACAGTGACAGAGATATGGATAGATAGGCAGCAGACAGATAGACAGGCAGACAGAGGAGAAACAAACTTACTGGCAATGCCCTGGGTAATGTTTATAAAAATGCTTGTCATATCCCAGTTTTAAGTACATATCAAATATAAAATACAGCAACGCTGAGAAGAGGGCTACCTTTACAGCACCACCTAGCATTGTTGAGCACAGTTTAGTGAGAACAGCAGCTAGTATGAGAAATTTGACCTGTGGATACAAAAGAAAACTATGAATCTATGAAAATTAAAACATTGCCGCATACTTACTGAATATATATCACGAAGACACAGAGACAAAATTAATGAATAATCGAGCAAATGGACAGAAAAATGACCCTAGAAAATATACAACAACACTGATCTCTGACTGTACAACGATAAACAGGCAGCAACAGACAGACAAATAGATGGAAGAGTGGGTGGGCGGAGGGATGAATGGATGGATGGATGGGCGGGTGGACAGATGGATGGATGGATGGATGGGCGGATGTCTGTATGTATACAAGGGTGGGGTGGATGGATAAATGCGCGCCTATATGTCCATCTTCATATCATGGTGTTATATCTCCACACATAATACAATCATGACAATATAAACTAACATGAAAACATACGCTCTGAAAATATCTGAGACCCCTGGTGATAAATGAGATAAAACAGGAAAAAGGAGCAAAGGTTTTTAAAAAGACTAAATCATAGAGCCTAAATCCTCTTTTAATTTTGGAAATATGCCTTGATGTGCATGATATACATGTACATGTGCTTTCAAGAATAAACAGTCCTTTAGTACTGGTACTAGGCCTATTAGTTTTTGATTATGTTGTCCTGTAACCTAGCCTATTATTTAGAACATTTTTTTTCCCTTTTTTTTTAATGTGTTTTTTAACTCCTATCCTCCGTCGGAGTCACAAATACATACAAAGGTCTCTATATGACATACTGCTCTCGTTAACCTACACATTGTGCATAAATTTCAGTATTATGAAGGCAAGGCCAAATGCAAGGGAGATCGCACCCATCCTCTCCCTCCTCTGCCACCACTTCTTCCGACTTCTACTCGCTAAAACAAAAGATACTATGTTAGGCATCCACAGTGCCATGAGCCATTTTGAGTGCCAAGCAGTACAAGAATCAAGTCGAAGTCGACTGGATGCCATATAGGCCTATGAAGACCAAGACATGTACTGGTACTATAAACACCATGCTACCGTTCTAAAGTCTAAAGCCTTCTTAACTTGGGCGCCCATGTCTTTCGCGTGAATTCATCTGACAACAAACTTAATGAAGTCAGAGCTAATTAAAGCTTAACTGGTATCATATTACATGTATGACAAAATACCATGTGTGTGAGTTTCAAACTTATAACTTACCCTCGTAATTGCTGCGCTCCGTATGTGTTGGATCGCTACAAGAATGAGGATGAACTTGTCAACAACAACAATGACAGACTAAGGCCTCTGGAGATAATCGAAGTTTGCTTGATACTTGACACATCAGCTCGACCATTTAACCTCTATACTTAATCACCCACAGTTACAACTTCATTCAACGGCTCATGCGACACGAGCTTATCAGTAAGTCAACAAGTAGTTCTAGTGTGTACAGTAGATCTAAGGCCTACTACCGTGTTATTCCACTTTGCACGACACATCTCTATACCCTATTCTTAACTTTTCCGCACTCCTCTTTTCGCCGTATTTCTCGATTTTGCTCGTGCCTAGAGTATTTTCAGTAAATTTAGTTATTTTCTTTTTATTGTTGTTGTTGTTGGTGTCCTTTTATAAATGTGTTCCCTGAGTTGTTATGCTGCATGTGAGTCGCGGGGCACGAAAATATTCACTGGATATAAGTTTTATGTTAAAACTATTACAAGTCATGTTTCTGATCTCAGCTCGATTCACATGTAGCGGTATCTAGCTCAATTTACAAGGGATAGCACAGTTTCTTTTCCTATCGAATCTGAGCTACGAGCAGTGGGCAGGGGCCAATATAAGATATCATGTCCAAAATGTTAAAACAGAAAGCATTTAACAACAGGCTGGATGACAGTAACAAAATACAATCTATAAAGTGCGCGTCATGAGCAATCTCATGCGGCAGAAAGGGCCACCTTGGTCGAGGACTTTGGTGTCTGCTTTGACATGAAAGTGTGACAGGTTTGAATCATCCAAGAGCATAGGGAAAATGAGAAACTACTTTTTTCTGTAGCGCAATAGTCTCTGATTTTTGCGATATTCAGCTGGCGACAAGTGTGTTACGACAAGTGGCGACAAAGTATCCTAATTAAATTTCTAATCTACATTTCTCCCCGACCAAACTGGAAGCGCACGCAATTTAAGCCGAGATCATCCTACTTTAAAGAGTAAAAGGCACTGATGACGACATGTTCTACAGGAACATAATTCAATGTTTCAGACACGTTTGTGCATCACTAACGTCATCTGGTAAGACAAGCCAACAATGTGTCACAGGCAAAAATCTTTGTTTCTATGCCACCAAGGAACAACGATACGTAGCCTCTGATTTGAGGTCATCAAAGACCTTTGCCTCTGATAAAATTAGATTATCTGCCGCGAGAAGTCTCCCGGTGTTTGAAGAGGCGCTCGCTCAAAATGGGAGAAATCAATCATTTTCCGATTGGCTCGTTCAGCTATACACAACACTGCACTAGACCAGGAAATCCAGTTATCTGCCTGTTTGGTCTAAATATCTTCTGTCTATCTGTCTGGTCTTCTATCTGTCTGTCTGTGACTATGTGTATATGAATGTATGTATGTATGTATGTATGTATGTATGTATGTATGTATGTATGTATGTATGTATGTATGTAT
>JBCEWB010161768.1:0-10432 GCA_039654565.1 Peronia peronii | reverse complement strand
ATAGATAGATAGATAGATAGATAGATAGATAGATAGATAGATAGATAGATAGATAGATAGATAGATAGATGGAAAGAGAAGAGAGAGACAGACGGACAGACATACAGAAAGATAAACCTATCTATCTGTCTGTCTGTTTATCTGCCTATCTGTCTTTCTGTCTGTCTTTCTATCCGTCTGTCTGTCGGTCTATCTATTTATCTCTCTCTCTCTATCTTTTCTGACGGGGTGAGGGCATGAGTGTAAGATTTGACGTAACACTGTTTAACCCATCAACTGTGAAAAAAAACGTTCCTCTAAAAGATATACACGGTCCATCCCTTTTTGTTTTCTTTTTTGATTTAGCTGTAACGCTGATCGGGGCGAGGGTAAGATCTGATGATGTACAAGTAAGACGGTGTTCCAGGTAACCACAACTGGACATATTTATGATCTTTGAGGTTACCTGTGAAGGGACTGTCTTGGGTGGTCAATATGTGTTTATCCGGATAGTCATTATCTTTGTGTCATCTTTCAGCCCGCCCTCTATCATAATCATGTACTGCCAGATTACACCAATCTTAGCGAGTCTCTTGGAATTCCCTCGACGGATCATTCCACGAAGAGGTTGTTGTCAGCTTTCGTCACTTTAAGTAATATCGTCTAGATCAGTGGTTTCAAACTTGTTGCTTCTGGCGACCCCTTACTTAAAGCTTGAAACCCACGCAGTTTGATTTACATTTCATTTCCTGTGATGAAGAGGGAAAGAAACATCTGATAACAAACTTTAGTCAATAATCCTGTAATTATTAACTCTATTTGCCAATTAATACACTGCACCTCTAACACACTTTTTTTATCAAGGAAAAAAACAAACAAACAAAAATAAATGTTAGAGCATTTCAAAATGTAATTGATGAGGCCAATTAATTTTGTCCCAAGTTACTTCTAGCAAGGCTTCGCGATCCCCATGCCAAGGCCTCGCTACCTCTAAAAGGTCACGACCCACTAGTTGGGAACCCCTGGATTAAAACGTTTCGGGAAGGACAGAGAAAGAAAGACAGACAACAGAAGAGGTGGGAAGAGAAGACAACACCCGAGAGTTTATGAACAGTAAGACTCAGTGATAGCCTGGGACTGGCTGAAAACTGTATCAAATGGAGGCAGTCGGTTACCAGATCTTCAGTGGCGAGCTCAAGGCCGACAAGACTGTATTACGTCCAAAGGCGTACAATCGTGCCATATCTCGTAGACTCTCAGAATGAATCATAAGTCGCTAGACTCGAAAGATAAATACGGGGTGGGGGGAGGGGGGAGGGGAGGGGGTAGAATGTGAGGTCTGAGATCGATGTTTTTATATTACAGAAATTGAAAGGAAACTCATCTCTGAATAAGAAAATGTGTTTCTGGACGGATTATTAGTATATAGAGTGTTATGATGTGAATAAATAGACTAATAGATTAAACTTTCATTTGTGCCGATTTTTCGCTGGTGCCTGAAGGTCACCCCTGTGTTTTCAATGAGCAACGCCTCTGGTCACACATAAGCAAGTTCAACCATATTTTTTTTCACCATGTGAAAGTCTATGAACCAGGATTTTACATGACAGATGTAGCTGAGTTTGGTGGAAACTCGGCATTTGATGCAGTCTAATTAACTGCAACACGTAATTTAACCCCCCCCCCCCAACCCCCTTTTTTCCTTTTTTGTTTGTTTTCTTTGTTTGTTTGTTGTTGTTGTTAAGAAAGTTTATTTCGAACATTCTTCAAAGGACACAGGAATATCTCCATGTTCTCAGAATATATGACTTTTCGAGCGCTTGAGTGCCTAGTGCGCAGACTCAATGCTGGTTGTCACAAAGCCCTTTCAGTCTGGGTACCATCTGATTATCCAATGACGTCAGTCCACTCTCCAAATGAAGACTACAATATTAGATCTAAAAGAATCTGAAACGGCACTGCAGAGAGATCAGAGATGGGTGCAGGACGCTTAAGGACTTAGTGGATAAATGTCACTGTATCTTTCTTCTTCTCTGTCATCTCCCTCTCTGTAGAGATATACTCTTTTATATGTATTATATTATTATGATTGTTTAAATTACTAGTGTTTTGTTAACTTGTTTTGTTTTTCTTAAGCCTTTCAATCCTAAGAAAGTAGGATTATCTCGGCTTTTAGAAGCTGCGAATTTTTGCTGCGAATTTTTGTGGAATATGGAAATTTTGCCCGGACAGCGGCACACAGCTTACTCTTTCATCGATTTTGAACTGCTAAGGGTTCTTCAACGTGCGTAACGTACACACGGGACCTCCGAAATTAGTTCGCCCTTATCCGATAAGGCTAGACGTCGGGCTTCCCTACCCACTGAAAGCCAGGGGACCGGTAAGTCACTGAAAAATGCGAGTTTTCGATCTTCGTTCCTTCCATCCCCCGATGCAGGACCCGCGAGTCGATCCCGGCCCGTTTCCTCCGTGAGCAGATGCCAAACCACAGACCCATTGCGTCCCCTTGTTAAGTTGTGCATGTCTCTAAAGCCGTGTTTGTCGCAACTAGCTTTTTTGGTACAATCACTCGGATGAACTGTTGATTGACAACCCAATACCCTTACCTATACCAAGACTAACTCACTCCCCCCTCCCTCCATCACCTGCTACCAGCACTCATACCTCCAGCACATATAATGCAGAAAAGTTCATTTCTCGTTTCTTTCGGCCATAATGCTTGGCTTAGCTGTGGTGTTGGGGGGGTGGGGGGTGGGAGGGGGGGGAGGGGGGTGAGGGGCAGGGCAGAAGGACAAGGAAGGAGAATTAAAAGATCCTCAGAAAAATCGATTAAGTGTTCTTTTGTCATATTATCACTTCTGTACAATAAGGCCTAAATGAGGCAAATGCCAAACTGTCCTCGGGGTTTCACAGTATTTCCGATAATATCATGGAAACAAAAGGATAAACGCACATTTATATATTAGTTCAATAGGAGAATCATAATAACAGATTTAAAAAGGGTAAAAAGGAAATAAAAAGGAAAAGAAAAAAGGAAAGATAATGCTGAAATTGATTTATGCCATTATGGTAAAACAATGACGATGTCCAGTCAGTCACATGACTTGACCAGCTGGTGTCAGTGACCAGACAATGATCTGTTATTAACCCTTCCATTTCCCAATAATTACTCCAGGCTGGTAACTTTCCGTAAGTACTGGTAGGTGAAATACTCTCCGTGACCGGGAAAAATACGGTCATTTACTTCTATCTCAGAATTCAGAGTTCCCGCTCGATTGTTCTGAACAAAAATGTCCATCAGAACCAGATGTGTCGCAGTCAGTCAAATGAGTCGTATATGAGACGCGGTACAATGAAATCAGGCGCTCGTTAAACTGGGGCGATCCGAGAAATCACATGTTTTTCAACATTGAATGAACTTTTAACGTATTTCTTTTCCTTTCACAGATCTCTTCTATATCAATCTAAAAATGCATTTCAATTTCAGAGTTGAATTTGATGAAATAGATTGAGTAAAAACCCAAAAATTTAATTTAGAGGCAGGACCTAATAAGGATAAATATAAGGATTAACAAAAGTGATCGGCCATTTTCTCGATAAATTCAGCTGCAGCAACAGGTCACCCCCATCGTTTTTAACTGCCAATATCTCGACTTGTATTAAATATATTTTTCACAGACAAAAAGGGAAATGAATAATCTTCACAGTGATACCAATAACTCCATATGCTCAAAATTTGACAAGAGCCTGATTCCATCGTGTCGCATCCTATACTGATGTTCCACCAAACACAGTTATTATTATCATATAAAATATTAAGTTATGGACTTCCATATGGTGAAAAAAGTATTGAGCAGCTTGACTGTAGCCAGAGTTATGGCAGATTTCAAGAGACAGGTAGTAATTGCTGAGCAGTAGCTAAAATCAGCAGAATAAACAGCAAAATGAACGTTTTCATCGGTATATTTATCCCACAACATTGTGATATCTTTATAATCTGCACATAAGAGCAATATTTTCTTAGTCAGAGATCAATACTCTTTTAATTTCTGCAATTCAGAAACCTCGATATCAAACCATCTTCATCACATTCATCTTCCGATTTCTCTGTTCAAGCCTAGAGATTTAAGACTCATTCTGACTGACCACAAGACAATGTCACAATCTTACAATATTTCAGCGCTGGAAATACTAAATTGTCATCAACTTTTTACTGTTGCAGGTATCTGTTTGCATCATTCCTGCTGATTCTTAATTGTTGTTTTTCATAGTAGATTATTATAGCACATTTATTATGTTCCAGTTCCAAAGATATCAGGTATGAAAAGACAAGAGATCGCCTTTCTTCAACTTTAGAAGTATATCGTGCTGGCTGTAGAGGAAATCACTGAGAGCTGGAGACAGGACTGAGAGAATAAAATAATTGTAATACGAACTACAGATATTACATATAACACTGAGACTATGTAATAAATCCTTGAAGAAGTCCACAAGAGGATCCAGAAACCGATATAACTTTATGAAAATCTTAACACTATGGTAAGGAAAAACAATTGAAACGATACGGTCTTTTGTCCTGATCGTCAAACCTTGCGAAAGCCATGTTAGAAGACACAGTCAGAGACAGCCATAGACGAGGAAGACAAAGGAAGAGATGGGGAGACAGCATCTGAGAATAGACAGGAATGAGAGTGGTTGATTCTTAAAGACAAGAGAGGGATAGAGGAGGTTCGAGGAGATTGGTGACCGCAGTTTCCCAGACGAACATCATAACAACATGGGCAAAAATCAGGGGATACCTCAATGTAACGCTGAAGATGAAAGTCAAGTGAACAATAATCAGAGAACTCAATGGCAGCATCACTTAGGAGGTCCTAGAAAGGAATGCCCAAGAACAAAGGCCAAGCGGTAGGTCACAGACTATCCGGAGGTGATATCCGGGCTGTGACGTAAGGAATAAGCGGGATGTCAGGATCAGACTGGAGGAGAGACCTCCGGTACGTGACCTTTACCCCGGAAGGACGACGGCCGGTGGTGATGGTATTTATAGCGTGAAAAACGTCATCAGAATCTGCTCTCTACTAACACATTGCCTGCTGGGAAAGGAAATTGAGCCAGGGGTATTTCAGAACAACTGTTAGATAAGTGCTATTAAAATCTGCGAAGGACCTAAAATATGTTTTGTTGTTGTTGTTGCTACTCTTTTTTATTTGTTTGTTTGGTTTTTTTTTCATGCTGTTTGTTTGTTTCTTTCTCTTTTTGTTTTTTGTTTTCAGTGCGCCTGTAAAAGAAAATTTGAAAAACCGCATCAAACCTGTTGGGGAAAATAATCATTTTGTTTAGAAGGCAGTTTTTGGAGGGGAAAATCACAATCGATATAAGAGTGAGTTTGCTGGAAGATTATCAAAAGAGACGTTTCAGCTACGTGAGCTTACTGTAAGTCGTAAAAGATCTAACGTGAGAAGAAATACGTCTAGTTCAAGCCAATGGATTCAACCACCTAAGACCACAGAAAAGCCTGCGATCATCTTTTAGTTTTCCATAAACCCATATCTGAAAAGAGGAAGAAAAACATCTGGAATCAAAGAGACGTACAAAGCTTGCTATATTCCTGTCCCTCTGGGTGCAGAGATACTGTAAGACAACGTTTCTCGACTGGTTTCAGGCCACAGAACACCAACTCATTTGAAAGAATACAAAATGTTGTGGACCATAATACCATTTCTCAATAAAGCTGTTTGAAGCATAGAATACATTACGAGCATGGCTTGTTGTCGGAGACAATTTTCACTGTTGTAGAAGCGACAAAAAAGCAAGATTTTGAATTATGTCAGATCATTTTCCCACTAGGAACATTTTATGTGGAAATATGGCAACTATGTCAAAGTTGTTTTGCTGTATTTAAAAAAATGCTTCTTAGATTATGGCGTTAGAATTCGGCAAAAGTCTGGTACCAAAAATGCCAAATGTTTTCACTAAAATTGCGGCACAAAATCACTCAGTAAATTATGTCTCACGGCCAGTCAAATGAGGCGCAAGTCGATGGGTTAGAACCGAGAAATCGGGCTTTGAATGTGATGAGGGAGTCAGATATCGAATATTTGTTTTATTGCAGAAATCGAAAGTATATTCATTTCTGAACAAGACAGTATCGGTCTTACCCTTGATTTATAAATATTACTTTATTAAAATCGGGTTTTGTGAGGTATGTAGATTTATGCGTTCGACCGTTCATTTAAATTCGATTTTCTCGGAATTTCCGCCATTGCTGGGGATCCGCCTTTGTCTCTTTAAACTGCAATATCTCTGGCTAGAATAAAGTTAGCTTAAAACTTTTTTCCTCACTTGAAACAAGCTTTCACATGGTGCTAAAAATCCCATATGGTGAAAAATCGAGATAAGTCTCATTTTGACTGGCTGCCAGACATATGGTAAAATTAGCCTAAGTTCACAGCAAATGGTTCTAAATATACAGACAATTTTTCCAGTGCAGTTTGTTACCAAATACAATGGACGTCCTGTGGACCATCGAAAAAGTTACCATGGACTACGCACTGCTGTAAGATGTGTTACATCATCACAGTCTTACATTATCATACGCACAAGTAACCCAAGAGCTCAATTTATTATATCTTTCTATGATATTCTCCCGCTTTATGAAAACATAATGAACAACTGCGTCCCAATTTCCATCATCAAAACTGAAAAATGCCGTGGTTTGTCCTAGTTTTCTTTTCTAAACATCAAAGAAGTCAATGAACAGTGGCCGATAATGATCAGGTGTGGTGAGAGAGCAAATTTCACTGTTCTGATAAATGCTCATGTTCTTTAACGTTTTGAAATGGCATGTGACATACTCGAAAAGAAAGATTACTGGCAGTTTTGTTTTGTTTTGTTTTGTTTCGATATGCCATCTCCTTTCTATTTATACACATACGTTTGAGACGCGACACGATGAAATCAGGCGCTCGTCAAACTGAGTCGAAATAGCGTGTTTTTCAATAGTGAAGACATTTTTAACGCAGTATTTTTTTTTCTTCACAGAACTCTTCTATATCAATTTAAAAATGCATGTCAGAGTTAAATATGCTGAAACAGATTGAATAAAAGCCCCCAAATTGTAATTTAGCACCATGATTTAACTAAGCATTAAGAAAACGTTATCAGCCATTTTCTCACTTAATTCAGCTGCAGCAACAGGTCACCACCGTCGTCTTTAATTGCCAATATCTCGACCTCTACTTATAGTAGAACAAAGAAATTTCCACCCAAGTAAGGTGAAGAATAATCTTCACAGTGATATCAATAACTCCATAATATAATAAATATGCTCAAAATGATGTCATCGTGTCGCATCTATTTCACAGAGCGAACGAAAATGAACTACTATGAATGAAGTTACGCTCCCGAGAGTTTTTTTTTGGGGGGGGAGGGGGAATTGCTTTGTTTGGATTCTATGGAATCACCGATTTTGTTAACCGAATGATCTGAAGACGAGTAAAAGATAAGATCGCAGTCTTTTCTGTTCTGTTATGTCTTGTCCCTAACAGGGCGACCACGAGTGCCTGCGAGACACTGCGCGATAATTCAATTCGGCTCAAGTGATTATGCAAGGAGACCCAAGCCGTTCTGGGCTGTATTGTTGTTGTTGTTTTGGTTCGTGCATTCTAGAAAGACAGAGAGAAAAAGAGTGAGGTTTGGGGGCAGAGGGAGGAGTAATGGGTCTGTGGGAAGACTAGAGAAGGAATGAGAAGAGCCGGTATGAAGATGAGTAAATTAAATGAAAGATAACACAATGAGAGACACTGGAGATAAAAGAGACATCGAGAAGGGGAGACGAGCCAAGAAAGGGAGACAAAGAGACTAATAAATTAAATGAAGGGAGAGAAGGTGAGCGTGGGCGGAGACAGAGAGAAGGCATGAATAACAAGAGAGAGAGAGAGACAAAGAGAGAAGAAGACAGATGGACAAACAGAGACAGAGATACACACATGTACTTCAGGCACGTAAGAGGACATAAGAAAAAGAGAACGGGAAAGAAAAGTGCGGTGGCTGGGGAAAGAGGTGGGGGTGGGGGGGGGGGGAGGAGGAATACGTTGAGGAGGAAACCCAAGGAAATGACCTACAAAAAAGAAAGAAAGAAAGAAAGAAAGAACAATGACCACAAGAAAGAGAAATCAGACGAGACAGGGCGGTTCGTGAATATGATAACTTGATTGTGATTAATGAAATACTCTACAAAAAGAAAAAACGGGAAAACAACACAAACAAAGAGTTTGTAAAAACTGGAGAAGAACAAGGTACCTGTCTGAATGTGTGTGGTGTGTGGGTGTGTGTGTGTGTGGGGGGTAGTGGTGGTGGTGGGGGGGGGGGGGGTTGAGTGGATTTTAAGAGAAACATAGCCGTTCTTACCTTTATATCCTTGTCGTCTTTCCCTCGGCCAGCAGATCTTGGTAAGGCTCGGAGTCTCACTGACACAGCAGTCAACTGGACACTGTTTAGGCTTAGATTTGCCAGGTTCGGCCACAGGAACACGTTCTATTGTTTTTCTCTTTTGAAACTTGTCCACGGTTCACTAATAGGACCACTGAGTGTCAAGTGTGTTACTGTTTGTTTAATTTATTTTTTTCGTTGTTATTGTTATTGTTTCGTATTTTTATTTCGTTTATACTTTTCTTTTTTCGTGTTTTAGATACCAGTATGAGTTGGTTTTATGTATAATTTATGTGAATCCTTACTTCATGCAACAGAAAACTTCACCATAAAACACTAGGTGAGACTACCAAAAGGAGGTATCTTTGCAATGAAAGTGAAAGCAGCTATGGTCAAAATGAGGAATAAAACTTGCAGTTTATAATTACTAAAATGTAATGTATATGTGGTCCAAATTGGTCTGGATATTGTGAAGAATATTATTGATTCTGTTTGCTAATCAAGGAATTTTTTTCCGTTCTCAGATGGTTCGAAATCTTGCTGGCTAAGAAACAAACGGCAAGACTATTTCACCTAACAAAGACCTGTTACTTTGGGGTGAACTGGAAACTCCACCTTTCTCAGAGACGACACAGCCGACAGACCATTTTTACATGGAACCACCACCCACGGGCGGAAGGTTTAGCGGCCGCTGCGACAGCCTCAAATATTGGTCTGGCCAACTCGCCCGCGAGACCGGCACGCGCTGTGACTGCGCGCGACATCTTCTATTGGCTGACACTGGCTGAAACCGATGCCAGGGCCAATTTGGCAACTGGAACATAGTTGTGTGTGAGTGTTTGTGTGTATGTTAGTGTGTGTGAGATGTGATATGTCCCTTTGTATTATGTACATTGTTTCCTTCGCTACATACATAGATGAATTTATTGGTACTGATTTGTAATATACAGTACTTGTAGTTTATGTTTTTGTTCGAGGGAAAGCGCCCCATAGGCAGACCACAGCCTCACTAACTGACAAATATATCATCAAAAGAAGTTAAAAAAGTGTAAGGGTCTTGGAATTTGACCTCAGCAGATTGGAAAATCTTGGTCTCTGAACGTCTGGATTGAGGGGGGGGGGTGTTTATTATGTCCTTTCCCAGCTTGAGAAACTATTTGTCCTATAGACCGCGATAAAGAGATAAAGAAGAAAGGATCGAGACAAGCATGACACTGTGATGTCTTAAGACCAGAGGCTGCCAACCGCCAGCACATTTGTTTCACATCAAGTCAAAATGCATCGTATCACGACTTTCTCTCAAACTGACTTATGACCATCACGTAACATCTTGTTTCATACAGTTCCACATGAGGTAAAATGTTTTGATCTCACTTTTACTAGACAGAGATATTGAAAAGTAAAGACACAATGAGTGACCCCTCAGCATCAACTGAAGTCGGGAGGAAAATCGGCAAAAATGAACAGGTTAGCATATAACTATGTACATACTACCTTTTACAGCATCCTGATGTACCTATAATCTGCCCATAAGAGCAATATTTTGTTATTCAAAGATGAATGTTCTTTCAATTTCTGCAATACAAATCATCGATGTAAGACCAATTTCATCACGTTCAGCCTCTGATTTCTCTGTTGAGACCAGCGATTTACCACTTGTCCTGACTGGCTTCGAGATATTTAATTCCTTAGGTATTTTGCACATATGTGTGTCCGAATGGGCGAATCCGGCACATTCATCAGATCAAGTAACTCAAGGGCCAAATCATGGTCTGTAAATGATAAACAGCCAAAAGGTTTAAGAAAATACATTTTGGCAGAAAGAAATGGCGTTGGGTTAGGCAGAATAAATGTCACTAGACAGATTCTTGACTGACACTGGCAAGGTAAGATGGGCCGCCTGACCAGATTAAGAGACAGAAAGTCTCCTCTCCGACCTCAGAGTCACCCCCCTAACACAAAAAGCTGGCAAAGACGAATGTCGTTGACCCAAGAAAGTGAGAAACTGCCGTCAAGGCCT
>JBCEWB010161725.1:0-10433 GCA_039654565.1 Peronia peronii | reverse complement strand
TGTCTTGTGTTCTCATTAGATGGCCTGCCCATTTCCATTTTAATTTGAGAGCGGTTTCTACTATGTCCATGACTCCGTTTTTTTTCCCTTATTTATTACATTTATTATTTTTTTTACATATTTATTCCATATGCTAAAGACAGCTTACCATCAGCAGTTTGCCGGCAGTCCAGGAGAAAGTCTTCAAAATAAAATGTTTTGGGAATCGGCCACTGATAGGGAATTGAGGCCCAGTTGTTTTTCTGCCAAAAGTGATAAAAATTCACCAACTCCCCCTGAAAATGGATGTCAGTACAACATTGCCGGCCTGAAGAAAATCTGTCTCTCTCTCTCTCTCTCTCTCTTTGTCCCCCCCCCCCCCCCCAACCATCCACCCACTTCCCCCAAACTCTCGGGTACATACACGCTCCATAGCATTTTACCTATGGAAAAGGTAAGCAGCTTATCATAATGGCGATGTGGTATTCTATTGCACACCCTTTGCTCTCCGTGTTAAAAGAAAGCCATCATCCACTACTTCGCAATCACTTCACAGTGTTCTAGTCGTTGGGAATGAAGAGCAGGTCATCAACATCGACATGTGCTCTGGTTACTAATGAAAGGACAAAACCCCGGAAAACGTGAAGGGAATGCAGCTCATGCCGTTTCATTCAGCAACACGGGCAACAGATCCTTAACATTGTCATTTGGTGCCTTTGAGCGATCTGTTTAGAAGGGAAAAAGGACTCCAGTTTTGTTTGTGTGCCAATCCTGTAAGTGAAATCAAATCCCTCCAACATGGGATATGTCGTTGGCAGCTTGATGGGCCAGATCGGACATATCCACCAAATCTGTTGAAAAGGCAGATTAAAGAAAAAAGTACAGTTTTCAGAACTCTTCTAAAGGGACCGTTCCTTTCTGTCCGGATTTAGATTAAAATATTGAACTAGATTTTCTTCTTCTTCTTCTTCTTCTTCCTCTTCCTCTTCTTCTTCTTCTTCTTCCTCTTCCTCTTCTTCTTCTTCTTCCTCTTCCTCTTCCTCTTCTTCTTCTTCTTCCTCTTCCTCTTCTTCTTCTTCTTCTTCCTCTTCCTCTTCTTCTTCCTCTTCCTCTTCTTCTTCTTCTTCCTCTTCCTCTTCTTCTTCTTCTTCCTCTTCTTCTTCTTCTTCTTCCTCTTCTTCTTCGTCTTCTTCTTCTTCTTCTTCTTCTTCGTCTTCTTCTTCTTCTTCTTCTTCTTCTTCATCTTCGTCTTCTTCTTCTTCTTACTGCGCTTGTGTAAAATTTGATGTCTTGGTACATAGATGATTTCATCATGCCGTCATAATGTTTTCCCGCCAGGACAGAATGCACATCACCACTGTCTGTTGTCACGTGGTCCACTGTCACACAGCCAGCGATCGATTCAAGGTCTCCCTCAACACTCCAGTCTCGGATGGGCCGTTTCATTCACTTTGAGTCCACTCTGACTTTCATTCCCCGAATCTTCGACGACATGATGGCCAAACTGAAATAAGACGTGCTTTAAGTATACTCGAGGGAAAGCAAAGGGCAAGGCAACAGACATCTGAATAGACCCGCTCTGTAATTATATTGAAGCGTACGTTTCCCATGGGATCCATGTTTCAGTACTTCTTACTTCTAGGAGCACGCCATCAAGCCAGTCCTGGAAACGTTCTGTCGAGATCGAAATCGTACCTCAGTTAAAGTCAGACTTCAGTTTAAGTAATAATTTCATTGATACACAACCTCCCGCTGGAGGTTCAAAAGCGAAATAAAGACCGAAAATCGAACCTTGTACAAGAAGGCCTTGTATCAGATTTACGACATTCGGGATGACACTTTATAATCTGTTGAAATAATATTCCGAAATAATTGGGCTTTTATGCCTGTAATAGGTTGAGGCAGTTTTTCTTGAGTTTATCTTGTTCTGATGCTGTTCACGATATTCTTGTTTTCATGCATGCGAATGTGACTGTATCTTGTATGTATACTATGCCCCATCAACTGTGAATCAAATTTTTCTTTGTGGACAAATACATTTTGTTGTATCTTCTCTTCTCTTATCAGTATTGCATTATATGTCTTCTCTTTTCTTCTCTAGTTATTGCTTAGATGGAATCCGATTAATTTCATTCCTTTTTTAGCCCACCCGTGGAATCACCGACAAGCTGGGTGCGATGTTTCAATCAGAAACTGACTTCCTTCTCTTTACTTGATATTTCTACTTTTGTTTCCTCTGATCTTTCCTCCATCTGCGTCTTCAATAAATTGACTTGTCACACTGATTAATATTGATTGATTAATATCTGAAATGCCAAGACTGCAAACAAAATGTGGCAAAATCCCAGTCTGGTTTTGTTTTTTCGCGTACAGTATCATTTTCAGTGACATTCCCATATTGCATTATGTATGTCTAATGTTAGCAATAAAACTGTAAACGTCTGTTTCTCTTTGAGGTAATGTGTTATTGGTAATCGAAGCTTTGGATCTTTGATAGTCGACATAGGCGAATCTCAGTAATACACATGCTCAGATTTTTATCACTTGATATTCTGTTCTTCACATTCAGGGAAAGGAAACGCCTCCCATTTATCTGGACTCCAGCGCTTTGTTTAGTTCTGATTCTTTTTTGTGTGCCTCTTTGCTGTTGTTGTTGCTGTTGCGGTTGCTCGCTCTTTCTTTGAAGAAATAAAAATGGCTGCAAGCCATATTGCTAACCAGCTCAACCCGGAAACAGTCACATAAGGACAACCCCATCTGACTTTATGCCACAATTGCACTGAATGTCGTCACACCACATTAAGTCCTTGACATACTTCCCTCTTCCTGTACTGTCAGCTGACGGCAAACCCTACTTGCCCCTGTTCCAGAGCGGCAGTGACATTTGGAGCAGGAAATTCCCTGAACCTATGTATAACTTTGGTGACCCAGAAGCCTAAAATCACGAGGCAACTTCCCGATATGCGCGGTATTGCGAAACAAGGGAAAGATGAATGAATGGGATTTGGTATCGGTCAGGAGGAATATTAAAATGCTCGGCTTATCTAGACTATAAATCAACAACAAAACCCATAAAAGGCTTATGGACTCGAAAACTACTGAATGGATCCATCTGAAATTTGGCACACAAAATATTGTTGTATAAAGATATGATCTGTGGTTCTACTTACTTAAACCCGGAAAAAAGCGTATTATGTTTGACGTTCATCTAAAAAGGTGGTAATAATTGAGTAGGAACTTTGCGAGGGTATTTGATCCGAATATCACGTTTGATTGAAAGATGCATAATGTTATTGTTCTTGTGCTTCCGCTCGTAGGTCATCCAAAACAACAAACACATTTTCTTTGAGTGATGTTCAATTTAATCATCTGAATGCGAACATCAAAGTGCGCACGCTTGCCATACACTTTGAGTCGCAGGGCGGTATCTGTTTGACCTATCTCTCTAAAAAATCTCCCCGAAGACTGTGAGTTCTATAGTAAACCAGAAGGGCGAGGAATGACGGCAATAATGTTTTTGTTGAAATGGCTAACGTTGGGTCCCGTGACCTATGTGCGTTGGGTCCATGGGAGCATTTTCTGTTTTAATTCATGGCTACGTTTTGAGTACTAAGTATGTAATTGATCCACATACTTGCGAAATCACCCCAACCGCCACCTCCCCACCATTTACTCTTACACATTTTCCGCTCATCTTGTGTTCTTAATTAACATCTTGCACTCAACTCAAATCTCCGTCAAACACACACTCATACGCGTGTTCGCACACACACACACGTGTACACACCACACAAACATGTCTCCTCGGGTATTTACCCATTCACTTGGCCCTAATCTAGAGTTGATCAGTGGATGACACCAGAGATCTAGTGACTGTGACCAAGGTACTTGTGTGTCATGAGACACTGAGTAGCCGAAAGTGATCTTGTCTCCCGGCAAAAGCCTGATGTCCAGGGTATGGTTAGTGACAGTCAGATACAGCTAAGTAGCCAAGTTTGAATCTGACCTGGCGTCAACTGAGTCGAAAGATGGCATCAGCCCGTGGATATCTGGATTGTCCTAATTGTCCTTGGAGCCGGACTCACTCGCGGTTACTCTTTGTCCGCTCAGTAGACACAAAGTGAGAAATTTGACGGGCTGTAACTCTAAGAGCATGTCCTTGCCATGTTAGTGGTTTGGATTCTGTCACGGGTTTAACACCTTTTGATCTGAAGAGTATAAGAGGGACATGGGAATGGATGGATGGAAGGGCAGACGGACGGACGAACAGAGAGAGGGAGCAAGGGATGGATGGACGGACGGATGGATGGATGAATGGATTTCTAGAGCAGAAGAGGCGTAGAAAATTTCAGTTGTGGTTTGCAGTTGGTGACTGAGATATCGAGAAAGAGAGAGAGAGAGAGAAAGAGAGAGAAAGACAGATTAAGAAAGAGTGGGAGAAGCGAGGATATAGAAATGTAGAGAGGAAAAAGATAAGAAAAGGAACATCACAGGCTTACAAACAGGTTGCGAATGTAACGACCATCGCAAGGAAAATAAACGCTATACAGATTCCATTGCGCAGTCATGGATACAGAAATATCATCTTTCCTATTTCTGTGCCTAATGGGATGAGAACACGATGTGGTCTGTCTGTGCCCTCAAGCCGGACAGTTAATGAAACCAGCCTAGAGCACGACAAAGATGACATTTTATTGGCAACAGCTGGTTCCATTCTTTGCTTTGGTCTTCACCCTGGCCATGTCTTTGCCTGTTTCCAAATCAGCTCTGATCCCCGAGAAGATGTCTGGCCGTTCTAGATAATAAAACTGCTATATTGTAGGGCGATGTTTGTACGTAACAGCAGTTATCATTATGACATTCTCATCTCTGGAATCCTTGCATTGCCCCTTGGACTACGATAGTATTTCTGTTCTCTGTATCTTCTGTGATTGTCGGATGAGTTGGAGATAGTTTTTGCGTAATATGCAATGTTATACAGCTTGAGCGCAGTAGTCACGGTGACGTTCTAGCCATTAGTGTCTAGGACCCAAGTCTCATAACCTGAGATATAGTTCCAAACTCCTCGGTGACTGTCACATAATGTCAAGAGCAGTTTTGCGCAATGTGTAATGTCATACAGCTTAGTAGAGTATCATAATCACTGTGGTATATATTGTACTCTGACCCTGATGACGTTTCCAAACTCTTTAGTAATTGTTGAGCAACACGGAGACGGATTAGTGTAACACGTAACATCTTCTCATTTGATGGCTGGACATTTAGTGGGATGTCCTGTTGTATAGTGAGTATGTAATAATAATTCTGATGACTTCTGCATTTTGGGCATATTATGACTATCAGGTTCAGGGCACACTGCATACAGGTCCCTTAACCGTCGGGGTTGTGGGGCACCACTAAGGACGCTTGTTTTGCCAGCTTCCTCCATCGCTGTCCGTCCCTAGTTTCGCGTATGTCGTGATTGCAGTGATCACTTTTCTTTTGGTTCACTATTATTTGGTTTGATGAAATGCCGGCGGCTAATTTTTCTGGTTTATTATGCTTACCAAGGCTCTCTAAGAGTTTTGTTTTCTCAGCGAAGGCAAGAAATTATCCGTGTCCTTTTAAAAAAGAATCTGATTAGTATGATGAGATGGATACCACATACATAAGAACAAACTTACATTGCTATGAGAACAACGGCTATGTGCGGTATGTTATATATCCATTATAGTCGTATCCATATGATATGGATACTACATACTTTAGAACAAACTTACATTGATAGTGTCAAGCATCTGCACCCATCTGCGCTGGGCAGGCCATGTAGTTCGCATGTCAGACCACCGGCTCCCAAAGAAACTGCTATAGACTATACGGCGAATTTCAACATCGAAAGCGCTCCCATGCTGGCCAAAGGAAGGGCTTCAATGATATCCTGAAAGCTTCTCTGAAGGCCCTCAACATCAGGGCAGACCAAGGTGGCGCTCAGCTGTCCGCAAAGGCGCCAAACTCTGTGAGGCCAACAAGATCGCTGCAGCAGAGCAAAGCTGACAGGCCAGGAAAAGTAGTGCCAGCAAATACCATTTTCTGTCCACGCTGCGTCAGAATCTTCCGGGCGCGGATTGACCTGATCAGCCATCTCCGCACTCACAGAGCCCAACCCACCGACCCCAAGGATGACTAGATGGTTCTCGTCTATACCGATGGACGATCCAACATGGATATGATATATCATTCTCCATAAAGTATTCCTTTACTTGGGTGGCGGGGCGGTGTGTACGTATGTGTGTGCGTGTGTATGTGTGCATGTGTGTCTGTATGTGTGTTTGTGGGAGAGTGAGAGAGTGTGTTACAAGTATTGTGACTGTGATGTGTATAACTGTAACGGATACATAACATAGCCGTTGGGTTTCTCTTTTTTTTGCTTCTCTTATCTTACGACATGTCATCCAGATCCATTGTGGATGGAGTTTCCTGTTTGTGTTGTATCCATAGCAATGACCTGCCGCTAACAGCAACAAATAGCTTGTCGGTATCTTTAACGGCATTGACCCCATATGAAGAGTGGACGATACTAAGTAGCCAGATTCAAAATTTGACAGAAACTGGAATTTTATTTATATTAAAATTATGTCTTTCGTCCGTTTTTTGATTTTGATGAACTAGACTTTGGACGCATTTTTGTGAGTATTTTAAGTTCTCTTTGAAGAACAAAGAAGGGATAGGCAGCACAAGAATTACCTCATGAATATCGGAAGGAACACAGTGTATAGAAAAAAAGATATATCGACTTGGTACCCACTAGTCTAGTTCCACTCTTTATGCTCTCAGCAGCACTGAATCGTCCATTGTCTTCAGGAGCCAGTTCAGCCACTGTCTTCGACAGCAGTAACAGATGAAATGTCAGTACTAACTGTTAAAATTGTCTGTGAATTTAGAGATTTTTACTGTGAGTTTACTGTCAGTGTATCGTATAGTTTACTACAAGATTTGTGTAATATAATTTTACGGCATTTTTGGAGGCCAGATTTTTATCTCGTTTTCACGTCATGCTAGGCTCTAGAAACCATTTCATAGCAAGACAGTTTTATTGCTTTAGTTTTACAGCATGGCTTTGGCGTTTTTTGGTGCCATAGTTTTGCCGTATTTTTTCTTGATTTTTTTTTTTTTACAGCGCTACAGCTGCACAGATGCACAACATAAATGTTACTTCGTTGCACGGCCAACAGAACTGACATGTCAAAAACATCGGCGCATCACCTGGCACAGATAGCAAGGGTTCATGTCGTCAATGCAGGAAACAAATTCTGAAATACGGACATAGGTAGTAAGGTGATAACTGAAATAAGAAAATTAAGGATGTTCAGAAAGTTGATCTGTAAGACCAGCAAAAAGTTTAAAATATAGCTGGGTGCATTTGCTCAGACTTACAAGCCCATACCGCACTGTATTATACAATTATTGTCTTTATTGGTGACTTTATTTGTTTACAGTGGACAATTACCATGATTGGTCTTCAATTATTATTAAGGACGATTATTAAGGACATTTTGCCAAACTTTCCTTCCGGGTTTTCTCAATGACTTATTCTACCTTGACCTCTGGTTGGTAAATCGTCACGCATTCTTGGCATCTCTAATGTTTAGGAAAAAATGCTGGGACAAGCCACCACATGTATGTAGGTCAAAATGGGACGTAGAGTTCACAGTGTTGTCGAAAGTGTATCATAGAAAACTACAAAAAAAATAAATAATAAAAATGGCGTGATGAGTCACGTGCTATGCATATTGTCTGACAGTAATGGATTGACTCAGGCAGACTGCGTTCTTTCACGATCAGTGATATTCTGCATGAACAGAAATGGCAGTGGTGACATTCTTGACTTAACCACACGTCATCTGATTGCGTTCTTATATTATGTAACCGAAAAGGTTCGTCAGTCGTGATCGTTTTCACGTGCATCACTCCGTGTAAGCTGTTAGACATAGAGCGTCAGTTTGACCTCTGCCTCTCACTACATATACTGCAATAAACCAAAAGATCGGTAGGATCAGCCATGAAAGACACTGCAGGAGCTGGAGGAGGACAGTCAATAGTGATTTCATGCTACTGTGTTGTTTCGGTTTTGTTTTTCTTAAGCCTTTCAATCTTAAGAAAGTAAGATTATCTCGGCATTTTAAGAGGCTGCCTGTTTTTGCTGAGAATGTCTGAGGGTAGAAATTTGGAATTTGGAAATTTTGCCCGGACAGCGGCACGTAGCCTACTCTTTCATCGATTTAGAACTGTCAAGGGTTCTTTAACGTGCGTAACGTACACACGGGACCTCCGAAATATATTCGCCCTTATCCGAGAAGGCTCAACTGTGGCACCAACACAGAAAGCACGACTGTTTCTGCCGTCTGCCTTGACGAAAAGGGCCATTGTAGAAATTGCGCACTCGGTTAGATAGCACAGTATACTGCCCTTTTCTGACTAAATGCCAACGCAGAAATCAATTGTTGCAGGCAAACAAAACAAAATAAAACCAAACAAAAAACAAATTTTAATCTGTTATTTAATACAGTCTATTCTGTCACAGGTTTAAATATAAAATCTTGATTTTTGCAAGGTACAGGCATGAGACCAAGAACTTGACATCGGGAATTCGAATCTGACAGAAACCTAATTTGATCCAGATGTGTATTATAAATATGCGGGGGCAGTATGGTGGGCGAGCCCTTCCGCACACCTCGGCATCTACTCCATTTGTGGTCCGAGAGCGGATTCAGGCAGCAGTCTAGTGCTGTGAACGAACTGTGGACATTAGCATGGACGAGTGGGCGTTTGGTTCGGATTAGAGAGGGAGTGGGTAGCCATACCCATCAATCTCTGAGATCGCCGCTGGCCTTTGATTTCTCTCATCTGGCCAGAATAAGCATGGCGATTTGGTCCCACCATAAATTTTATTCGGTTTTGTTCCGGGGTTTAATCAGGCACATTTCATTTGCTATGCCCGATTGGCTCGCCCAGTTTCTATCGGATTTCATCACGGTCCGTCCATCGGTGCGATCTATACCGCTTTGACATGTCAGGCCAGCATCAAGTTAACGAACAAGGGGGTTCGAGGATCTGTGTGAACTAAAGCAAAGTAGACGGGAAAAAAACATTTTGAACCAGTTAAAAAAAACAAAAAAAACAAAGCAAATCAAACACACACATACACACAGGGACAAACAAACAAACAAACAAACAACAATAATAATAACAACAAAAAGAGCCAAGGAGAGCGCTGTGAGGCGGCTGGGGTTATGGGGCTGGGGGGGGGGGGAGGGGAAGGAGGTGGGGATGAGAAGAGAGATGGAATTGGAGGAGGATAAGATAACGAGGGATGGCATCTTATAATGAAACATCAACCATAGTAATAATATAATAATAATAATAATAATAACAGTAATAATAGTAACTCACGTAATTATAAAACGCAAAATGATGAAAACAATACTTATGAAATTGATTATTATCTTCAGAATCGTCTTGGACTTCAGTTCATAAAATGCCAGCTAGCATGGCCACCAGCTGAATACGTTAGAAGAAACAGCAAACACTACGCTCACGATATCTTATCTAATGACCACAATGAGGTATTGAAAGCAGATCAGATAACGTTTGGCTCGGAGGGCGTCATGATCTATCGCGTTGAATCAGTTGCTCGTAACAACAAGGTCCACGTTATAAGTTTCGTGACAGATTTTGAAGAAAATTAATAGGCGTGTTCTGCAGATACGATTCACGACATTTACCATTTACCATTCACATGTCATAACATCTTTGCATAAGAACTTGATTGAGACAAAAAGTATCAATCACTGGTTTCTTTTTAAACCAAACTATTTTGGCTTGGAATAATGAATGAAATATAAATATTTATTTTCTTCAGCATGTATTTGTGAGTCGATGCCTAAATTGCTTCCGAATAGTTCACCATCTGTACCATTAATCTTCACATTTCATAACATTCGACCATACGGAATAGAGATAGAAAGTATCATTCTCTAGCCTCTGTTGAAATATCAGTTTCAGATCATCGTGATTTGGAATAATGGACACAAAATAATTAATTGCTTTGGTTTCGATGTATTCGTGAGTGCAAAGCTTCAAATGTTTCCGATTAAACTCGCCATCTGTAGCATTTATCATCCGCATTTCAAAGCTAAGGGAGAAGAACAACAGATATCGGTATTTATAATATCTAGGTTATTTTCGCCGGTTTTAGTTAGCCTGATCCTTAATCATCTGAAAGAACAGCGGCTGTTGTCCAAAGCCGTGGTTTTTAAACCAATCACTTCAACAACAACAACGTTAACGTTCTATATACGTCATTCAACCTCCTGGTGGAGGTTATCTCGAAACAACAGCAACAGCAACAACAACAGCAACAACAACAACAACAACAACAACAACAACAACAACAACAACAACAACAACAACAACAA
>JBCEWB010161714.1:0-25816 GCA_039654565.1 Peronia peronii | reverse complement strand
AATCAGGATCAACATGCGTTCATTGGTTTTTTTCTCTCTTCCTCTCCCCCCCCCCCCCCCCAACTCCCTTGGCCCCTTCCACACACATAGCACCCCATCCCGCCCCCTTCTTCCAGATATATCAGACACACACACACTGAAACGCATATTGCCGTTTTGGTCTGAAAACTGAAAATGGATAACTTTGTAATAAGGTACCAAAGATGTTTAAGAAAAATCTGAGTTTGATTTTACCACACTGAAGTTGAACTCACATGAACTTGATTCCTCTTTTTGCACCCACTCTTTAAAAGATGGATGCACCTTTGTCGACTGAGAACTTGTGCCCAAGTGAAAGTCAGTATATATTAGGCCATTTGTCAACCAGATTCCTTGCTTTAAAAAAAAACAAAACATAAACAAAACACCTATTGCGAAAGGACAGTTCAACTCTAAACATTATTGTATCCGCATCTAGGGAAAACCCAGGACTGTTGACATTCCAAAGCACTGCACTGCTAATATCTCATCTTCTCCCATTTCTTAGGTGAATCCTGAACAAACACGAATGAAATAGAAGGAGACGAAGTGAGAAATTGTATAGGCTGTTTCTCCTTCCAGCTGTATTCTGGATGTCAAACATAATGCAATGTTACTTTTAATGAAGAAAAAAGAGATCATCAGAAATCAGTGATGGCAGACATTATGTCAGTGAAGAATAAGTTGGGTTTTATTGAAAATAATTATACTCCTCAGTTGCGAACAAAAAAACAAACAAACAACGAATTCAGTTTGTGTGCCCAATCTGATCAACAGTAAACAATCCTCCAATGCAAAGACATAAGTTGGCCGATTGTATTGCGATGGATTTTTATGTTTCCTTGCTTTTCTCCTCTAAACTTATTTTCTTCGTGAAACAGTAGATAGATAAAACAGGCACAATAATGAAAGGGGTTGTTCGATGTAATTATGAAAACAAAACCATCATCACCCGAAGTTGATTTGGAAGTCAGTGGAGAGAGCTTGATGTGATATAGATCCTCTATATGTGCATGTGTGTCACAACAGGGGAATACATTGATTCTGATGAAAACTGCTTCGGAAAGAGCTTTGCAATAAGATATACCTTATTACATGCAATATTGTAATGAGCGCCCAGACATGAGATAGAATACTACTACCCAGGTGTGTCTGTATTTTTCTTGTTTCAATAAATTACTTATTAAAATTATTCACAAAGGCATCGTAATAATGGATCTGGTGTAAACACTGTGAGATAGACACTGTACAATTATGATGACGTTAAGGAAATTTGATTTGGAAATGTGGTAGCGAAAGCAGAGGAAAAAAGAGGAAGCAATAAAACGATATATTTGTGATATTTTTTTCGCAGCATACCAGCACACTGAAAACTGGCACGCTAGCCAGATGAGAATGTACCATGCAATAATATTGTAATCGTGGAGCAGATCAGTCGTTGGATGAAGGGCGGAGGACCTGTGGTCGAGGTTCAGGCATGGAATGACAAGGATGCGCTATTGCACTATAACCCTCTCTCCGGCTTTCATAATATGAAGAGCGAATCCTCCGCCAGGTGGAGCTGATATATCGACCGGAAAACAGCGAGGGACACAGCTCTAATGCCCCCCCCCCCCCTTTCTCACTCATGGTTTCTTCCTCTCGCTCCGCTCCCTTTTTTTCCCCCCTCTCACTTTTTCTTTTTGGTGTACCTTTTTTGTTAAAGTATTAGGCCTACCGTATGTAATCTTGTTCGAACACACAGGAATATAATATAGGCATCTCCGCATAGAAAGAGAGAGAGGACCATAGTGGACGGCGTAAGGCAGGCTGACCCATAGTGGGCTAGCCAGACAAGATTGCACAGTACTGTAATATTGAAGGTCACAGATCGGGTGTCAACTGTACTCAAAGATCGTAGATTATTGTGATCAACTAACCCAATTTTCTTGAATCCGAAGAAATACACCTTTAAAAAGTTGTCTCCATTTCCAGAAAGGCCTACATATTGTAGCGGTATGCGAAAAAGTCAAAAGCACTCGTTTTTGACAGACCAGGAAATAAAAAGGCAAACTTAGAGTATAAGTATGGATTTTAAAAAAATTATTATTATTATTATTATTTATTTATTCATTTTTAGAGTTTAAAGTGGGAATGGTTTCAGATGTAGAAGAAGCAGTGATTCAGTGTGACGTGCGTGGCATGTCGGGCCCATTCACACCTCGAAATTGCTCTAGGTAATAATTATGCATGACGTTGCATACTGATATGAGAATGTAAGAGTCCTGTATAATTTCCGGTGTCGTTCGTGGATCGTGGATGCCGCCAACAGGCCACACGTTTGGTAATGAACTCTTGACACACTTTAAACACAAGTATAATAATTATGTACCCCTAATGTAGCCCACTAACTTGCAATAGGTGGGCATTATACAAAATACCTAGCAACAATCTACACACAGTCCGGTACTAGATTTAGACGGGTAACCGGTTATGGGATATGAATATTTGTTTCTTGGGTGGAAAGAACAATGTGGTTTCACCAGATCATCATCAAGTATTTTTTATGATCGTTATTTTCGTGAAATCCACGATGTTATTCAGGCAAACTAGAAAAAATGGGAACACCGTAGTTGACAATGACAATGTAATGGCCATTTGAAGATTGCTTTGTTTTTCTTTGTGCTGAGAAACGTGGCTTTTGTTATTGTATTATTGTTTTTCGTTGATTTTTTTTTTTTTAATTTATGTTTTTTGTTCTTGCAAAACCAGATGCCCAGCTGTTATTATTTTATGCCAGTGGGTATGATTGCCTGTCATGGTTCTCTTATGTAGAGCCCACTGACAGATGCAGGAGTGGCACAAAATCATCAGCATTTATTGTAGATGAATCTGATTACGGTTTATTGCAATTTGTCCGTTCATAATAGTCAAGTAGACCAACTTGTCATTTGTTCAGTGTTTCCTGCACAGTGGATACGCAACAGCAGTGCAAAGAAGAAAGTAGTCATTAAAAAAAAAAAAAAAAATGAAGGCTTGTCACCAATCGTGAACAATAGCATTGTACAAGTGTCTTTTGAAAGACAGATAAGCACGTTTTAGATCTCTTATGCAGCACGTCGTGAAGTATTGTTTTATCCTGTGCTATGACAATGACATTTTCTGAAGTTATGAGGCTCAGTCGTATAGGTATAGACTTCCGGGTGAGATAGTGTTCAGAGCATAGAAAAACTGAAACGAAACGAGAAATCAACGTTATGTACGATTATGAGATATATATACATGTATATAACCCCCTCCCACACACCCACAAACACACACACACATACACACACACAGAAACAGAGGGAGAGATTGCTATTGCCTGAAAGCTGGTTTGCGAGTGTTTGTAGAAGATTGACGTGGATGTGAAACATGAAGATGCCTGTAAATTTTTTAACATTGCCACTGCTCTTGATTTAATGACGGCTGAAATTTAAGATGCTTCCTACTCCTTAGTGTGTCTGCAAATCGTGAGCAGGTGCCGCGATCAGTTCGACGTCATCGGTTCCACATTATCAGTTCCAGGTATGTCAGGATTTCTTAGCGGCGAGAATGAAGTTTATGGGATGTAACCATTATATTAAAAACAGTGTTATACTGACGAGGAAAACAGTACGCGACTGCTACCAGGATTTGAGAGCTAAGATGTGGACACGTGTTTGTCCTCTGAATCATTGGCAGTTTATTCATGCAGTTTTCATACTCTACAAGTCGTGAAAAAAAAATCGAAAAATAGATGCCGAGCACCCATTTGTCTTTCCTCAAACATTTAATCATAGTTGGAAAGAAAAGAACAACCAAAGAGGAACAAATCGGTCACCGAGTTCTGTGTTATATTAATCTTGTTGTATAGAGAAGATGGTTGCATTGTGGCAGAAAGATGATCTATAAACAAATAAATACGGTATGGTCAATTTTTAGACGAACAGATGATTATTAAGTATATGGCCTACGGTAGAAAACAAAACAAAACAAAACCACAAACTTGAATGTGAGAAATGGCCAAGTGATAAAAGGAGAAATGGGTGTTGGTATTAAGAATAGGGAACATTGGGTGTGAATAATTCCAATGAAACAATACTGGAGAGTGAAGAAGGCAATGGACCGAAAGAGCCATAAAGCAAAGACATTAACAGGAGGCGAAAATTGTGGATGCAAATTGAAATGACCAAACATGGGACAGCCCAGGCCAGGAGAGGCCCGAGCCACTAGCTTTAGCCACAGGCTGAATAATATCGATTTGTATATTCTTTATCCGCCTGAATATGGCAACAGCAGGGATGATTGTATACCGTGTGGGTCTGGCCAGTGCAGTGTTTATTTACATTTAGGACTGCACAAATTACTTCTCACGCTGTTGAGTGTTGAAGATCTATCATCATGATTATGGTACACATCCAAGCGCTTGTTTTATTGTCACAGAGTAGCTGGGGCGGATACATTTGCGGGTCGTTTCTTTGAGAAAACCAGAAGTGAACGAAGTTGAGAGGTGACTGGCGATTTCTGCAGTGGATGAGCTGAAGTGTCAACTTCTGGAACAATTCGCCCAATAACTCATGAATCTCTCCTCAATAACTTACGAACCATTGGTGCCTGGTACAGCAAACGGAAGATGTTCCATCTTGAAAAAAAGTCACTGCGTCAGCAAATTACAAACGGCCACGAAAATTGCATAATTATTCTGCCAGAGCCTTGTCTCGTCGCAGGAAGGGTGATGGGAGTGCATGTATTAAAATACTCGAGATCCTATTACTGTCATGCACCAAAGATATGCGATAGGGGTGACTTTTCATATTGGCTGATTTTGGATCACACAGTGATTTATACTCCATAAAAGAGTAATCAACACTTGATGAGGTTTTCTTGAGGGGTAGTGATAGAATATCAGGCAGGATAGACTGTTTGACTGAAGATAGCGGTGCCAAGAACATACAATAAATGAGCAAGACGGACAGACCGTGCTGCATGGCTGAGGTCAGTGTAGCCCATGCCAAAATATTAGGAAAAGAATATTATTATCAATCCGAGCCGTATAACAGAATGCTACAGTTAAGACAATGATTAGAAGTATGCAAAGGGCTGTGAGACAGTCACACATTGTGTATAGCACACTGAGAGCTACAGCCCTCTCAACTTCCAATGTTAGTACCTAGGCAATAGCCCTCAGCGAAAATGATACGATAGAGGTGACCTCGCCAGCGAGCTACGGATTATCACTCATGAAGGAGGACAACAATCACAAGAGCCGCCTGGCACAAGGCCTGTATAATGTGATAGGTTGGCTCACGCTGACCTCCAACGCTCACATACATCATCAAGTTGATAGACACGTGTCCGATATATGCTGCGCCTCATGCCTGGACATATTTGTTATGATGGAGTAGTGTTACTACTGTGATGGCGGATGTATGAATTTCTCACCCACATCTTGGTGAGCCGCACTTTTGATTGGTGGGCCTGGGAAATGTCAGGAGGTCATTTTGACATTCAGTCATTCCCTTACCTTACTTCTTCCATACTTCATCTGGTGTTGTTTTTGTTTTGTTTTTATTTTTTGGCATCAATAGAAGGTTCTGTGGCCTTTAGCTTTTTGCACATGCCTCCTCTGAACCTATAATGTCAGGCCCTTTGAGGACTGAGACCATGAAACATATAACAAGGAGAGGTGGATGTTATGAATATAGCACAGTTGCACAGTTTTCTCCTTCTTGAACTCCCCCACCCCCACTTTAAAAAAAATTACTTGGAAGAAAAATTAACCACAGGATTCTACTGTCTCTAAGCTCTGCTGCCTTCCTTTTATCTCCTTCCTTGCCTGAGTTTTAAAATTACCACTCAGTCAGTAAATTATCATTTGTTGGGATCTATACAGTAGGCTCAGGAAAGGTTAGTATAGTAGTGAAACAGTAATAAAGACAAACACCTGCAGTGACAAAGGCAATCAGCTGTTAAGCCTAGAATAGATCAAAACAACATGTTTCATATGGTACTGCACATGCATACAAATTTAGTTTCTGCAGCTTGTTTTACAATTGTTGGGGGGAGGGGGGGGTGTCCTGGGAGTCATGTTTGAAACTGCTGGGGAGGGAGATGATTTTAACCATTAGCATCAAATTCGGCGTGGTCAAATTAGAGGAAAACAATTGAAAAAAATTCAAAATCACTCATGGTTGCCATGGCAATGGCCGCCATCTTGAATTTTGCTACTCGATATTGCGTAACTTTGCCTTCTATAGGCTCTGAACTTTTGCAACCGATGTGCTTGTAATTTTGTGTACATATTTTATCATTCCATATCTTAATTTTGTCAGAACAGATTTGTGATAAAGTGCTTAGTTTTTATTCTATAATTTTTAAAATTTGGTATGTGAAAAGGTCACAGATTTTTCAAAAATTTGACCCCAAAATCTCAGATTTCTCAAAAACTTAAAGTGATAGCAAAAATGCCTTCCAACAAAAATTAGATATTGTTTTGTTCTACATTCATGCCAGATTTCATGGTAATTGCTCGATAAATAAAAAAGTAGATTGCATATTTGTGCTAAAAATACGCATTTGGAGAAAAACGCATTTAAAGTTTTTTTCGCTAAAAAAAGCTGTAAAGAGCTTTTGATCGGACTTTCAGCCCCAAAACATGTTTTTTTCACCTATTAGACCTTTTCCCATGATTTCTATGTCTTCTTTTGCCTTCTTCTTTGCCCCTACTTCCATTTTTCCTCCATTTTCGCCTCCCTACCCCCATCAGCAAAAGGACTTCTGGTGAGTCATTTTAGGGTCCAGAGAGGGTTATATGTGGCCGCCATGTCCTCCTCAGTCAAAACCAAGAGCGTTTTTACCCTTCCTGTATCAGATAATCCACTATTGCACTCAGAAACAGCAGAAACATGGCATATTTAACCCTCATTAGGCCGTGGAAAGTCAATTTCAGAGACCTATCTGATGTGCACATTTTCCTTGATATTCAGTGTGGTCTGCACCTTAGATGGTCAGTCAGTGTCCACCCCTGGCACTGGGGCTCCCGATGTTGGTGAAGGAGATCATAATCAAGTCTTCTATATGCAATTTGCCCGTAGCCAGCGAAATAGTGATGATCTATCACTGAATAAAGAGCCCCAAATGAGCAAGAACCAGGATGGCAGAGGGGCAGGTCGACCTTTGCTTGACCACCCTCCCCACACCATAGAATGGACATAACTTTTTAATACCATTTTTGCATTTAGCAGAGACCAAGCTTTTAAAACAAAACAGAAACCCAAAATTGAATATTTTGAGCAAAAACCCAATTTCAGTGACACCCCCCCCCTAAGCTCAAATAGTAGGAATAGGTTTGAAAGTTATTGCATATTTTACACCTTTAACAAAACAACCAGCTCCAATCCAGATGAGAACAGTTTTATTACAACAACTTGATAAGCTGAGGTTTGGATTTCAAATATATAAACTACTGCAAGATTCTATATTTGGATTCAAAAGTATCAGAAATAAAGACATTTTGACAACTTTTCCCAGGGCATGGACAGATGTGTGAGTTGTTGCTTCTTGTAGCAGAATGTTATGGCCATTTCGATACGGCCTTTTGAAACATACACTCAAATCTCAAGGGAATAAAAAAAAAAAGCAGGAGCTATTGAGGCCATGTGGCCACAACAGATCAAGTCCATTGAGGCCTTGTGCTCTCAACTCTTGTTGACTTGTGAACAGTGTTCACCACACATCTTTTTAGTAACCAGATGAATATGGCTAATAATGTTCACCTGGCCCAAACCCAAATAAACTTTACACATGGCTGCAATAGTCACTTGGGGAGAGGGGGGAAAGGTAATGGTTTTCAAATCATAAGCAACACAGTATTTTATTTGAAAGCATTCTCCTTTGTGGACGGCTTGGGGGAAGATGGAGGAATATTGAGGAGGGGGATCGAGGTAGTGAAGAAGAGAGAAAGAGTTTTGGATTATAATGAATAGCATGAAGAGATTCTACCATCAACAAGAAAAAGAAAACAGAGATTGTCTTATGGAATCATCAAGGAAAGAGCAATGGACAAACTCTGGCATAAACATTCTCAGGGGGAGATGAGATGGCTTGACTATATATCTTGGTTCCTGGAAGATCCTGGTTTTCTTTGATACAAGAAGAGAAACCACGGCCTTTGTAGGAAATTTTTTAAGTACAGGTCAAACCAATACTGCCAGTGACTTGAAGTGTATGACAAGCATGCGCACCTCTATATCGGTATTTTGGATGAATAAACTGAATGTTACTCAAAGAAAACATGCTTGGTGTTTTGAACATATCATGCTATCGAACATACAATTCTGATCAAGCACTCTCACATTTACTATTCAATTATTATCATCTTTTTATGACAACATGAAACATAGTAAGCTTTTTTTTGTCTTTATGGAGGTAAAAACAAAAATTTTTATGCAACAATGTTGTATATCTAATTTCATGTGGATATACATTCAGTAGTTTTCGAGTCCATAAGCCTTTCATGGGTTTTGTTGCAGATCTATAGTATAGAGGAGTAAATAGTTGTTTTTGAGATATTGCGTTTTCAACATTTCTTTTCATATCATCCAGACTTCATCTCATTCTCCACACTTTACAATACCGTCAACTTTTGTCAAGGGAAGGTTTGATTTTTCTGGCTGAAATAACCCAGTATTTTCTTTTCTTTCTTTTTCTTTTGCAGCAAGATCCTTGAATGAGTTTGGCAAATTCATTGAAAAAATTGAGGACCACAGGGATGTTTTGGTAAGGAAAAAAAAGAAAGATACTTCTGGATACTTCAAAGATGGTTATCTTAGCAAGTTATCAGATTCTCTCAAGTTATCTTCATGTTGAAGGGATGCAAGTTTAAACTAATTTCTTTCTCAAAGTTATCTAATTTTAGAGTTCACTTTGGCACCTTTACTCTTTGTAGTAACATATCTCTTTGTTACCCTTTGGAGTTTGGAAAAGGGGAGGAAATTAATTTGAAAAGTTGGGGGGAGGGAGGAGGGGAGTGAGAACAGTTGGACATGCATTTTATCACCTTGATGAGTATGATTGAAGAACTTTCAACTGTGATTTTACTGCATTTAAAATGAGGATTAAGTATATTCACTGGATGGCTTCTTTACATCTCTATTCCACAGATTGCCACTGCTGAGGACCAGTTTGTGAAACCATTGGAAAATTTCAGAAAAGAAAACATTGGAGCTGCCAAGGTATGGAACATTTTTCCTGTCTGCTGTTAATTTATCTGTTTATGTTGTATTGCATAGTTCTTTTTTATTAAAAAAATCTCATGGAATACAGCACAAGTTCTACTTGTCATCTTTACTGAAATCTGTTATATTTTAATGATTTTACAAAATTGAAAGTTTGAACTTCATAGTGGGACAAGGCAAGATCAGGAGAGAAATGTACAGAAAATATCCTTAATAGTGTCGGGAAATTTAAACAAGGCTGTGTTCAGTTCACGGCAATTGAAAAATAAATAATTTGCACGTTTTTGTAGTGATGTTCAGCATTGTTAACAATTTGTATCTGAAAATAGGGTGGATTTTTTTTTTTTAATGTTTTGTTGTTTTATACTGGATTAAAGAGGAAAACCAATCTGCTACTTTAATATTGTTCCCAGTGTACGATTGATCACCCTTGTTTTCCTGTCTTTTTTGTTTCTGAAGGATGAGAAAAAGAACTTTGACAAACAGACAGCAAAGTTCTGCCAGTCACAGGAAAGATATCTCAATATGAAAACATCCAAAATCAATGATTCAACTCTTCAGGAGGTTTGTTTTGTTGTTTCTTTTGATGTATATTTTTTTTAGAAATATTTTACTGATAATAGCACGAAGCAAGAACAGAATATTTGTTTGTGCTTTTCTTTAAAAAAGCAAAAAAGAAACAATATAAACATCATGGTCTCTTGTCATTTTCATGCTGCCTTTTTTGTTTTGTCAAAACTAAAGATGCTGTTTTTGAACTTATACTGCAGGTTTTAAAATCAGCACAGAAGTACAAATCATTCAGCATGTGAATGAGGACATTTGTATCTATTTCTCTCACACAAAAGTAATCAACATGTAAAATATTGAACTTTGTTTCTTAGTTGTTGTTTTTTTTGTTGTTGTTGTTTTGTTATTGTTCATTTTTTTCATTATAAATTAATTTAGTGTAATTTTAAAGAAAAATTTATTTCTGTTTGACAAACATGACTTTTTTGTATTGTCTTGTAGGCTGATACTCAAGTTGAATTTGAAAAGAAGGCTTTTTATACAGCATCCATGAAGTACGTGCTGAAGCTTCAAGAAGTTCAAGAGAAGAAAAAGTTTGAATTTGTGGAAATAGTAAGTTTCTATGCCAATATGAAAGGAGAAATGAGTTTGCTTCCTCATGAAATCAAAATTATCATCAGTAGAGTAAAACGATAATAATTTTACAGAGAGCTAGATCATATGTCACTTCAAATGAGTTTGTCAGTAACATGAGAGACCATGATCTTTTTACTGATATTGCAAAAAAGCTTATATAGAAAAGATATCTCAATCTTGTCATTCAGCTATTTCAGAGTTCAATGTATTATGTTTGTGTCATACTGCATAGGTTTGATAAAACTGTATATCACTCTGAGATTGATATTGGCAAAGGAAATCTTGTCCGATGACAATGTTTAAACAGCGTAGTTTCTACATGTTGGCCTGTAGGGAAAAATAGCCATCATGCGACATACAGTGTAGGATTTCCTCATCCTCGATATTGATGCTATTTACATATTATATTCAAGTTGCCCATGTTGAAAACATTTTTCTTGCTGAAAAAAAAAATATTTTTCATGATCTCCCAAATATTCTTTTCTTGTCTAATATAGAGTCTCATTCCTATGTTACAGCTGCTGAGCTATATGTTGGGCTGGCTGACATTTTATCACCAAGGCTATGTGGACCTGGAGGAGTTTCGAAACTATGACTCTATGCTGCGAATGTTGTTACAAAAGGTGTTATGTTTGTGTAGCAGCTGCATAGTGTAATGTGATGCACACATTAGAGTATTATGCAATTAAGTTGACATTTGTGATCATTGCGCTCACAGAGTAAATGGCATTGAGACTCATTTCTTTCACATTTGCCATACATCATTCATTTCCATTATAGAACCCATCTGAGGAGTTCTGTATACACCAAGAACAGAAATTACCGAAAATTAGATTTTCTGAAGCATATAATTATATTGTAAAAGATAGCCGTCAGCGATTACTGCTTTGTTGTTGGCTTGTAGTTTAATGGTAATAATGTCATTCATTCCACCGAGTAAATTGTAAATTTAACTTGTAAATTGTAGATGAAGGGGAAAAACTCTATCTCAATTCTGTTTGAACTTATTTGTCAGTTGTGCAATGTATATCTAACCTGTATTGCAAAGATATCAAAAAAGGGAAATTTCTGAAAAAGTTTATTGAATGGTATCCTTCACAAAGTTCTCTAGAAAGAGGCTCGTGAAAGTTATAGCTTGTAAACTTTGAAGTGGTGCACTTTGTGGGAACATTTCGACAACTTCTAGCATATCTATTTCCATGACATTTTGTCTGTGACCTTATATTTGAAAATACTTTCAGAATCTATTTTTCTCAAAGTCGTATATCTCACAATTGCCAAATGCGTTCTTTGCGCATAATAAACGCCTTGACTTCTGATGCAGAGTTCAGGGAAATGAATAATGTTTACAGTAAACAACAGAATCAAACATATTTTGACGTGTAAAGGCATAGCCATTCACTTTAGTAGACAGTTGCGAAAAGCTCGGAATGTTGAAACAGTCCATTTTATGAATACATTCAACTTAAATAGAATATATTTTTTAAAAAAGGGAAAATGTACATATTAATAAAAGTAAAAAAAAAAATAAATATTTGAAGCAAAATAATCCATAATGCTACACAATATCCATGTTAACTGTAAGCTAACATGGAGACATCGTTACACCGAGGTTAGATCCATGCTCGGTCCCTGTATTGTAACACAACAGGAACGAAATGATATGCCGGTACACAATCTGATTCTTGGTGAATTTTGATATCTGAACTAAATGTTTTTGTTCATCCAATCCAATATCCTGTTTGTTTCATTCACAAAACACACATGCACTAGATCAAGTTACATGTATTTTAGAAATCTTTTGAATCAGAAGCAAGTTTACAATGGTGGTAAATTGAACAGGACTATTCCTCAGTTACATGATATACAAGTAGCTAGGCAGCTTATAAATACCATATATCAGACTGAGCGTTTGGCATTGTCATAGCCCATATTCTGACATTTTAAAAGTTTTGTGAAAATTGTTATTACTACGTTCTGTTACCAGCAGTCAGGGAATGTGTATTTTTTACAGTAGACAGAACTGTCTTTTGCTCTTCTTCAATACTAAGCAGTGAGTTTTTAATTGTGGCCATAGCAGTGCAGTGCCATTTCCTTTGCCTGAATTAGTAATGATTAGAGAATCTACCTTTTACACTGCTGGGTTACCAATTCCTAAATAATTACTCTGTACTAAATCCAGACTGAGTGAATTAATTAACTGTTTCTGTATTTGTATAGAATAACATGTTTTGGCGCAACCGTAGCACTTAAGCCATGAATTCACAACCGTACACATACAAAATAAAAAGTGGAATAAAGCACTGTGCGCACAATCTCGAGATTCAATGTGAACCCCATTACATTTTGAAAGTTTGCACTTTTGCTTCAGAAAATGTGACGCACTTGCATTAAGCATGCATTCATGGCACAGTTGTGGATCAGCAACAGTAAAACAATGTATGCCTACTAATATTCGAATAGAAGTGTGCAAGAATCTTCGTTTTGTATTTTATAGGTTGCAAATAGCGAAATTCATCATCATGAACAGTCTGTCAGATTAAAAATTAGATTCACGTTTTATCAGAATCACAAGAGCATGCAAAGTTTCATTCACAGTCTTCTTTAGAAAGGGTCGATTTCTTTGAGCAAAGTGTACCATTTCAAAGTTACAGGCTATAATTATCACAATGGATAGTTCTTCAGTTGTGGTCAGTTTTGCTTTGGATTGTGAAAGTGACAATCATAGTCTTAATCCTGCCTTATTACCTCTTTCTTTCTTTGTCAATCCACAGACCAGAGAGAACTTTGAATGTACAAGAGATGAGGCACAGATACTCATGGGGAAAATGCTGAATGAAAATAAAGGCTTGGTGAGTGAAACATCTCCAGTAGTTAAATGAGAAAATAATCTCGTGTTATTATGTCTTGTCAAGCTATTAGTACAACATAAAATGATGAAACACGAAAACTGTCCACAACAAAATTCAGAGAAGCCCTATGTTGAATGACAAAATGCTTGTTGGTGTCGCTGTGATTTTCAAACCACCAGATACAATAGATTATTGTGGTTCCAACCCACGAAGAAAGTAATCCTACATATTGTAGGCATTGCTCCACAAGACTGCCTTTCATGTCAGCATGTACTTTCTTCAAGTTATGTATGTTTTTGCTATCTAACTGAAACTATGAATGTGGCACTGTTACTCTTTATAGTGCTTTCACACATATAATTTTCGTATGGATGCAGCACCTGAAAAGTGATTGTTGTTTAACAGTGATTCAGTATATGGTATTTTTTATCTACTAATTCATACTAAATAGCTGATAAGCATTAGTGGAATGGAAAAAAAAAGATGACTTCAGTCTACTTCTTATAAATGTTTGAGGTTTTTTTCGGAGTTTTTGTCTTCCGTACTTTCATTCATCATTTGAAACCCAAAAAGATATGAACAGATTGGCTATTCTGAATCCAAAAAGTTAATCTTAATTTGCTGGGAATCATTACTTACTCGGGGAAGGGGGAGGGTGCAGCAAAATGCAGCAATCCAATATGCTTCAAATTTAACATGCCACAAAAAGAAGAGACCACATAGTCATTGATATCATAAGTTCATTTGTTTACCAACAAGTGTATCTTGTAGCAAAAAATTTAATTTCAAGCGATTTTGTTTTAGGATGTAAATAAGCATTTCAACTTGGCTTTGATAAGCTGTGCTTCTCTTGATAACAACCCAGATATTTTTCTCTCTTACTAAGTTTAGCCAGCTATGTACTAATGTTATTTTCAATCCACCCAAGCTGCCAAAGAGATTGAATCAGACATATTTACAGCCATGTATTTTTGGTACAGTGCCTTGTTCTCTGCAGATATATTTTAACTTAACATGTCTTATGTTCTGTTAATGAGTAAACATTGTTATTCATACGCATGGGCCTGCTGTACATTCAAACACAAATACAGCTTCACGCAGCACAATGGGTAAGAGATTGATATTGTAAAACACTGGTTTTGAATGTGTGTTGCTCTTTTAGTTGATGTTTAGTGATATCTAGTGCTGTGAATCGCCGTAACACCTTTAGCTTTTATTTATTCGTGATCATCTAGTCCACCATCAGTTACAGTTTATTTTTTTAATTTTTTTTTTTTTTTTTATGTTTATCTTTTTTTTTTTCACATTTTTTGTTTTGTTTTGCTGGTAGCAAGCTTAGAAAACATAAGATCACAAACATACACACTACAATTGATACTGAATTTTCACATTTTATGTTAGTTATAAATTGTATGCAGAATGTTTTTGTTTCATTTGCGTGTCATTCTGAGATTTTGAAAAATGGTTGGTTTTCCTTTGTACTGTGTGGTATCTCGATAGTGAAAGTTGGGAAATTCTGAATGTATAGCTTATATTTTTGCCAAAGCATGTTTCAAATAATGAATTATGATTTGCATTCCTTCAATACAACTTTCTGGAGATACAAGACTGTTTTATCAGATCAGAGAGTAATTTATAATGAAGATTTTTTTTTTTTTTTTTTTTTTTTGCTCCCTATTTCGCTCTTAAGACAACGTAATGAAAAGCTTAAAATGCAGTTATCTAATCAGATGACAAATTCTTTCAGTTTTCACTAATACCTTAAGCTTCATATACGTGTAACAAACACTGTCACCAGAAAATCAACATTTACAATCATGATGATATCTGGAATGATCAATATTAATTTAGTTTGATGTAGCTAGTGTAGAGGATATTATGCATGTGTAATCGTATTTGCTTTAGCTTTGCTGTGGATAATATGTCCTCCTTTTTGAGATCTTCATACTAAGTTCTCTTCAATAGTGTTTTTTTTTTATTTTTTTTTGTGATCTGCTGGTCAATATTGAAATATAGTAGCCTGTCCGATGAGATAAAGAAAAAAATGGTGTTAAATTAGCTCTTGCTCTGCCAGAGATTTGTTTTTAATGTTATTCTGACCGATTTATTTCTTTTCTTTTCTTTTCTTTTTTTTTTCTTCTTGCAGAGTCCAAACCCATTTACTGTGTATTTCCCTGTTCTTGATGTTGTCACTTACCACAGGGTAATGCATGAATATGTGAAGAAATCACATCTATAGGAAACAATACTGTGTATCAATATATCTGTAACATCTGCTACAGAAGTCTGCTATTTTTTATTCTTTGTTTTGTTTTTTTTTGTCTTTGTAAATGAAAGGGATGTGGGGAACAGTAGAGCTGTTTACCATGACTGATGTATATTCTGATATTTAGACATGATTTTAACCAAAAACCAACAGTTATAGAAAAAGAAAAGGAAAGAAAAAAAATAATTAAATTTGATTCAGTCAGAAAACTGGGGAGATGAAGAAATAGACTGCTGGACAGTGTCAGGTAGCTAGCTATAAATAGCAGGCTTCCCAAGGTAATGCCTACACGATGTCCATGTCATTTTGCACATTTTCTTGAGGTAACATTCTAGAGATGGTGTATGTTTCTGCTTGCATTTGATATTTGCATCCAAAGACTTGTTAGGTACACCGGATCTGCACAAAGTATTTGTAATGATGGAGAGAGCAAATATGGATATAGAACTAATTTAATTGTTTTATTTAAACAGTGTTTAGGCCATACAGAAGACAATGAATAATCTCCTTAAATTTCAGAAATTTTATTTCAGTGGGAAATATTGTCATCAGTGGTTTCGGGTGACAGAGAAAAGACTAGGAGGATTTCTCAAAAACTTCGGCTTTGTCAAGTGGGGTTTGTGCTTGTATTCATTGCCTACTGTGTACACAACTGAAAACATTTGAAGCTTGGACAGGAAACATCAGTTTACAATTTGTTAATTTATTTATTTATTTTTTTTTTGCTGGGCAATATTCATGATCTGTAGATTACCAGGCTTAGTTTTTGTTGATTTGGTGTGTTAAGTTATACATGATTTTTTAGCAATTATTATTTAGTCTTGAATTTCACTTTCAATAAAATTAAGGGTAAAGAATATGCAAACAAAGTTTTACTAGGTAGTCTTGATTCATCAGACTTAGTCACATTTAATCTGAACCTTATTTTCTGAAGGGGATGATGGTTTAAACTAAGTTGGCTCAACCATCCTATGATGATTTTGAATTTTTATAAAGTATTGCACAGAAGTATAGATCTGTAGTAACTGCACTGACAAAGAGAGGGGGAGAATCTTGTTTGCCTCAGTCCAGTGTAGCATATACATATATAACCACTTACAATGAAAACAAGGCATGCAGACCTTTCTTTTTTTTTTAAAAATAAAATCTGGTGTTTAGTAACCAGCTGGTTTCAACACATGGATACTATCTGCTGCATGATTATTCCATTTCACCACTATTGACCTCTGATTTTGGTTGCATTATTCGATTTTTAGCACTTAATTTTTGAAAGGGTTGAACAATGTGTTCCTTACACCTGTCATCAGAATATTTTTCCTGTTGCTCTTTTTTGCAGTGAGTAAATTATTATGTTTTTTTCTTTTTTTATGCCCCACAATTAAAGGGATGTTGTGTATAGGAAATTATTTGATGTCACTGACATTTAGATGTGTACATATATGCATAATTTCACACAGGATTTACTGGTTAAAATGAATTACACTCTTTTTATTTCCGTTTTAAACAATTTTGAAAGGCCTCCCCTATACAATAAACAATCATTTAATTAACAGTTCCTTTCGTGTACAGCAATACCCTATTTACATTTTATATGTTTTCATTATTGCCCCAACGGAGAGCCAAGCGGGCTTGTAAATTTGGCTAGCGTTATAAATTCATTTTATTAGCTCAATTCTAAATTTTTCATATTGATTTTCAACTTCTTTGGTGTATTTGATTAGTTGCTGGTGGACAGTCGTCTTAATTTTAAGATATTTTTCGTAAAATGAATTACACTCTGTTTCACACATGGATATATTTGCTCTCATCACATCAGCACCCAATACACTGAGCTTTGGTTTGACCTTTACTAATATTCATGTCATCTCCACCATTCGCTACCCATATATAGATCAAAATTGAGCAAATCTGTTTTAATAGATTGTAAAGCATTTGGAGCTTCTACATATACAGGGATAAGCGCTATATAAATGGTCTCAATTTTTATCATGGTAAGTGTTAAAATAGCCCTTTCTCTTATGGTCTTTGACTTATAGATGTATGCTTATGTTTGAAGCAGTGGTGTCCTGTGCTTGCATGGGAAGCAAAAAAAAAAACAGAGAGGACTGTTCTTGATGTGCAAAGCTGTGGCTTGCTCAGATAATGATATGAAACATTGGGCTCTGTGTGCATAAGGACAATTTCATGAAAACAGTTGAAGTATTCTTCCTGACTGCTATCACATGATGATATATACCTATATCTTGACAACTAAATCTGTAACACGTTTGTTTTCACTGTAGCTAAAAACTGCTCAAATGCTCCATGTGCAGACTCGGACAGCAAATGGTGGCAACAATGTGCATAGATGATAAGCTTGTGTGTGTGCACATGTATTTTTTAACATTTTTTTTTTCAAGGATTTAATGGTGTTGATTCCTTATAAAAATCCAGTTTTTAAGCCATATTATCTCAGCAGCTCATCAGTGTACATGTGTCGTTCACTGACTGAAAAAGAGAAAGACAGAGAAAAGAAGAGAAGTCATGGGATGGCCAACAAAATTTGCTGATTGGACATTTTGTCCTCAGTTGGCTGATCTGACATGGGAAAAAAAAAAAAATAAATGATAGAAGAGTTCCCACATCTTGCACTTAAGTCGCAAAATGAGATCACATAGAAGATGATACATATTGAAATTGAGTATAGTTACCAAATTCACTGTTCTTAATTAAATCAGTTTCATGTTATGTTCTCAAGAATTGAGAAGTTCCATTGAAGCTGACAAATGGAACCAGCAAAGAATGTCTTGAGAGCTTACATTCTCTTTCAGACTTGTTCACTCATTACTTGTCAGTTCCTCAGAGGAGCATATATTAGCCATCTTTAGATCAACATCCTTTGAAACTTACAGCTATTCCTGTTTGAAATTTTTTTTTTTTTTTTTTTTTTTTTTTAAAATCTTTGAATACAAAAACAAAAGTAAAAAAAAAAAAAAAGCTATTCCAGGATTTTTTTCTCTCAATGTCAAGGGGAAATAGGTTGGCACAATTTTCAATGCACTTTTTTCTTTTCTGGTTTTGAGAGAGCACAAAGAAGAGACAAGAAAAGACAAAAGTGTACACCTGTAGCAAACTTTCAGGTATTGATTTTTTAAATGAAATCGTTCATAATGAAAACCACTAGTTTGAATTTGTTTCATGCAAACATACTTGTTGCAGGAGAAATGATTTTCTATTATTCACCATTTCAGAAACCTATGGATCAGTCAGGGACACTGAAAGGTTTCACAAGACAGGGTTATTTGTATCTGATGGAGAAGAGTAAGTTCTGATCATAGCACATTGTGTTCATAATGTCACTGTAGATTTTGTCACTGAAATGCAATTAAATTACATGCTATGATTCTTCTTGGGCATGTAGTGAACCTCTGATTCTGTGACATTTAATCAGTCTTCTCTTAGTCTTTTAACACTTAGAAAGTCATGTGTGTGCAGATCATGAAAAATTAGATGTGTAATTACTTTTTCTTAATTATACCATATAATATAAACTATCAGTTGAATGCTGCCTGTGCATGAGAGTATCAAGTAAAATTTGGAAGGAAGAAGATATGATGCATTTAGAGCAATTCTATTTTTCTTATTTATTGTTCTCAATTAGCCATTTTAGCATATCTATATTTAGACTGCCTTTTCAAATTTTTATTAAGATTTGTGGTTCCTTTCTTCTCAGAGGCCTTGGGAACAACATCATGGACAAAATATTATTGCCAGTATAAGAAGGAGAGCAAAGAATTCTACATGATTCTCTATAACCAAATGGGAGGAAAAATGGTGAGTAGCTTGAAGCTCTTGCACAATAGTTAATCAGATAGATCTCAGTCTTGTATTTGAATTACAAGCACAATAGCAAATCAGTTTTTTTTTTGTTTTTTTTTTTTCTTGCACAGTCTATTTATCTACAGAAATAGCATTTGAAAGAAACTTTAAAAAAAAAAGCACGAAAATAAGAATTAGAGAAAAAAGATCATTCCAGTATCAGTTTTTTTCTTGCTTCAAGGGTAAATAGGTTGGCACTGTTTGATGCACCTTTTTTTTTTTTTTTAATTCTGATTTTGAGCAAGAGAAAAGAAAGGACAAAGTGCACATCTGTATCAATATTGCAGTTGTTTGACTATTATTTCTCAAAAAGTAAATGGAACATCATTTGAGATTTCTGTTTGTATGTTATATTATTGTTGATAAACCTGATTTATGACCAGAAAGTGGATAGATTTTATAAAAAAATGCTTCACGTATAATACACTATATGTATAGCTCACTCACACCCATTAAAATTGATTTGCTCATTCTCTAACTCTGATATGGTTGTCTTCCTCTATAGTTCTGGTTGTGATAAAATTTGTTTCATTTTTCCTCTTTGTCTACTATATTTGTATTTATCTTATTTTATTTTTTCTTTGCCCATAGAATGAACCAGAGAAATTCATCCTGGAAAACTGTGTCAGGTATGGCTTAAATGAGATGTAATATTTGCCTGCAATTTAATCCTAAGGTTTGTGAATGATATTCCCATAATTTTCTTAGATTTCCTAGCAGAATCCTTGTGGATTCTCACTAGCTAACCAAAAATATTGTTTAAGCCAAATCATCCCAGCATAGACAAACATGTTAAACAACAGACTAGTTGACTGAAAACAAAATTTTCCAGTCAGCTCCTCTGTTCATTCAGCAGGGTATATTAGGTGACTGAAACTTTTAATGTTTTGAGTAATGCCATAAAAGATTTTTTTTTTTTTTTTTTTGGACCACAGAAGAAGATGTAGTCAAAGAAAATAACAGAAAGAACATGAGAAAGCTAATTGTGGTTGTTGGAATTTGTTGTATTTTAAAAAAGATTTTTTTCATTGCAGACGAGCATCTGATACAATAGAGAAAAGATTTTGCTTTGATGTCACGGTGAAAGAAAAGTAAGTGTTACCAGCAGTCATTTCTGTTTTTAATAAATAAAACAGTTTAAGCGGTGACTGACCACGTCCCTCTTAATTTTTTTTCCTTTTTTTTAACACTAACTTCCCTTCCTGTTATCAGGAAAAAAAATAATGTTCATTATGTTAATGGATGTGCTTTCTGTGCAATAATAGATTTAGTTTCTGTGTAGATCTTATTTATATGGCGGCTTATCTCTCTTTGTGTAGTTATTTGCAGTTTTTGAGTAAATACCAATATTGAAGCCATACCACTGTGTGGCAAAATTTGCTATGCCATAGAATCCTTATTCTGCAGTTGTTGATAACTTTTGTAATATGTTTTGCAAAAGCGATTACAAAAGAAGCAAAAAAAAGATGCTTACCGTCCTCACTGTGTGCTTGGAGAATCAGATCAATAAAAATGCCAGAGAAAATGTTCCCTGCTTTATCTTATCAATGAAAGAAGCGCATGCTCCCTTCACAAGGTATTGAGTGCATGGGTTTATTACTGACATGGCCTTAAAAATGTGACTTGAATTGGATAGGCTGAGGATATCCTCCTCTTCTAGTATATGGATATTTTCATGCCAGGACAGTGACCAGTGATAGCAATCAATAGTAAATGTTTGTGAATCTATGAGTGAGCTTGTAGAAACAAAAAGGATTGGCATTCCAGATAGTGGCAGATGTATTTGTTTTTTTTACTACGTCACAGTTGGTAATAGGTATGACCACCTAAATATTTTGGTAAAAGACTTGTGGCTAAAGTCCCTGTACTGAAGATGTATTGAGTAGTAGGTCAATGTTTATTAAATAAATTTGTAATATCTCATCCATTTAGTATGGTCACCAGTCACTTCACCATTAACAGTAGAGGCTTAGTATAACGAGTGCTGATTTTGCTCAGATTCTTTTGATAGGCAGTAATAGTAATTCTGTGGAAATTAAGAGAAAAATTTGAAATGCATTGGGGCAATCAGCTTTTTTCAATACATTGTATGAAGCATGACTCAGATATTCTGCCCTGGAATTTGTTTTTCAAGGCTTTCCTAAGTCAGAATATTTATTAAAGAAATTACTGCTGGAAGGACAGTTAGATAAAAAGATCTATATGAATTCAGGCCCATACAACTGAGATGCTGACACTGATAATAAATATCAAATTCATTTAATTGATTCAGTTCTACAGATAAACTGTTCAGGTGTTTTGGTTGTCCTATTTGCTGTTGTGATGGACAGACTAGTCAGCAGCTTTGGACAGTGTGGACAGTTAGATGAATAATGTGACAGGGATGAGGGGGAATAAGGGCATAGGTCTTTCAAGGAGTTACTAGCTGTTTGAGACACAGTGGGTGCTTGCATACACAAACAAAACCACCCTAATGTCTTAGAATAATGTTATCTTTGTTACTTAATGAGTGTTGTGCATGACTGATAACTACATACAATTTTACTATGATCAGTTTCTGTCTTGAATTTACTAACTGCATAATTTTTAGGTTTGATGAGAGCACACATATCCCTGGAGATGGCAACCGCAATTTCCCAGCACATGTTATAAAATCACCCCTGAAACTGCATCATCAAAAACTAGTCAGAGAAAGGTTGCACCTTTGAATCGCTTGCCCACATTTGTGTTGTTTCAAACCAGTTTTATCCTCCACTTTTTTTTTCCACCAGTCAGTTACAACTACTCTTTGGTTCCCAACATTGTGAATGTTCCAGTATCATTTTTCACATTAATAGTTGCATTGCATTTGCTTTTTATCATGCATCTGAAACATTTATTATCCTGTTCTCTTTTGGTATCTTCATTTTTCTACGTTGATTACTGTAATGTAGTTGTATTTGCACAGGTCCATTGATAAATAGAATCTGCAGTGCATCGTTTTTCTCTGTTTTCATACCCTTTGTCTGTATCTCTCATAATGTGAGCTGCGAGGTCCATTCAGGTCCATTCCTCTACCCATCACATTTTGTCCTGCTGGAGTGTTTTATGCCATCAGCGAAATCATAAGTTTGTTCCCATTTGAAAGATTTTTCTTTTTTCATGGTATTTATCAAATTGAATATGAACAGCTAGTCTGCATAAGAATACCACAATTAACTGGGTTTGAAGCATGCCAGTTTCTTTACTCTTAATAAGAAAAACTTTTATGAATGTATGCCAGGACTTATTTTTTTTTCATATTTTTTTTTCATCAAGTTAACTAAGGAATGATATGTTGTTTTTTAATTATTGTATGGCTCAGCTGTTCACCATCTTTCTGTCACATTGATAATTTTTTATCAGTTCATAGAGGAATGACATTATGTTTGTGTTAAAATTCCATTCAGCGAGCAAAATCTTCTCTCTCCTGTGTTTCATTCAAAACATTTTTTCAGCTGTTCATCAAGGGATGATTTTTTTCCCCCTTCATATAGCTGAACTAGCCATTCTTTTGTCACATTTACTCAAAATAAGTTTTTCATCAGATCAAGGACTACTATGATTTTAAAAAAAAAAAAAATTCTGTCATAGCTCAGCTAGTTTTTATCTTCTTTAGCCCACATATCACTCTCTCATATGTTGTTGTTTTCCTTTCCCTTCTCCCCCTACCGAATGCAACTTTGTATCTCATAAGCCACTGATTTCATCTTTCCTTCCCTAAACACTTTTGTCAGTTATGACAACTTTATGGTATAAGATAAATAAAATTGTGGGGCTATCTATACTGGATAAATGAAACATCAGGACAACTAGCTGATAAAATGTTGGAACTATTTGTATTGATTTTCTATGACAGCAATATTCTTTCAAGCACAGTGATTACTTGTACCTGGGGTATTTTATATTTCAGTGATCTTGGTAGAGTTATATTTTTGCAAAAGATTGATGTATTTTTTTGTTTTTAAATCTTTTAAAGAAATTTTTGTCTGAAATGCCTGGTTAACTCGCAAGCCCATGAAAACGGTTATTGAAATGCCATATATTGTTTTTTGTCCACCTGACTTTGCATAGACTCTGTCATTCTTCAGTACTCCTTATCCTGATAACATCTTGTGAGTTTGAATGAAAATATTGGAGGCAGTTCATCAGTATTTTACAAATTTCTTGTGACTATGTCCAACAAATATAACAACCTTGTTTCTGGTCATTATTCTAAGTTTTGCGTTCTATCTAACTGTAGAATTTTAATAATTATAATGAGAAGTCATTATTATGTTTTGATTTGAAGGTTTTGATACTTATTTATTTTTTACAACAATATTGTTGATGTAGTTCCATCGTTGTTTCTCTACAAAGATTGTGACCATAATCATAATATGTATTTATAACTTGTTTCTTTAACTTTGTAGTAATGTAGTTGTCATCCTATACTAGAAACTGCTTCAGAATTCCTGGAGTGTTGGGATGAATAGAATTTTAAAATCTTCTGAATTATCATTGTTGACAACTTACAAGAAAAGATGCAGTCAGATGGGAATGAAGTTGATTAATTTCTTTCATTTGTACAAGTCGCTGATGAACATTGTATGTTTAAGAAAGCTTGGGAAGTACATAGAAATAATAAGTTCAATACAGTCATTCCCAGGTTTCAGCTTTTGGCAAATTGGTGTTGTTCGTTAAAACAAGTTTTCCCCAGAAATTGTTCTTGCATGTCCCATTGACTTTTCAGTCATCTGCTTATAAGCTAATATGTGTATTCATAAAACTTTCAACTTATTCTCCTTGTGGGAACAGATCTATGCCCATGACCTTCCAAGCTCTTTCTGATGATGACCGAAGACTTTGGTTGGATGCTATGGATGGAAAAGAGCCGGTGAGATATTCTGGACACTGTACTGTACATATCCCAACAACAGTCAGTGAAGTCTGCTTTTTGTTGTTGTTATTGTTGTTGTTGTCGTTGTTTCTTCTTCTTCTTCTCTTTTTTTCTGCAATTTGGTATATCCGAGGGATTATTTCCACTTGTGTATTATTTAGGAGTGGTGAAAAATAATGAACATAGTGAGAGTAGAAAAATTTGGGTGCACCTACTACACTCATGATTGTCTTTGAAAAAAAAAAATCCTGATTTTTTTAATTAGTCACTTTTCTTTAATTGAACAAGTAGCATTGCAGTAAATCCATAACTTCTGCTTCAAGGAAAATGTTTTATGTCATCAAGAAGCATAGCTTAGCACCAGGTGCACAGTGTGAATGATTTTGCCCATCAAAGAAATCTTGTGCTTGTTTGTGATTATGAAGTGTGAATCATTTGTTATCCTGTCACATTTCTTCCCCAGACCTACACCCAGCATAATATCAAAACAGAAGAATGTGAGTAAAATGGAGTTTTCTGATCATAGATAAATAAGAATTGGTGAGGATAAATTGTTTAGGATTTTGATAATTTATGTGGAAGGCATGGAATTATTTCAAAAACTTGATTTTAGATGTGGAAAAAAATTTAAAAAGGTGTTGTAGGGAGTGAAATGTAACAACTGCAGCAACACTTTGCCATTATTATAGAAAGAGGCAACTGTCGGCAGATAATTCCAGCCGTGGCTTATTATCTGGGATGTTAAACTTTCGGCTTTAGTCGGAACTGCGGCTTTCAGGTGGGCTTTTCTACATTAATATGGCCAATTGTTGCTGACTTTTGCTGTGTCCACTAGCCGATTGTGGTTTTGTAATAGTTTTTATTGCGATACTGGTGCTGCACAATAACTGTGAAACAGGAGTACAGTAGAATTTTGTGCATGTTGATGAGAAGCAGTCCGGTTTTAAGTTGTTGTTTGACAATCAAGATCAAAATTCGTAAGGTTTAGATCTAGTTTCTCACACATGACAATATACAGTCGAGCTGTTGCATGGGAATTGTTATGGAAAATCATCATATGAAAGTAAAGGACAACAATAAATAATATGCCCATGGTCTTAGAAAGAGTAACATAAGAAGCAGCTGTTTGCAGTCTAGATCTAGAAAATAGCTGTGCTCGATAAGTTATGATGACGGCACTGCTTAGGACACGCACTTCCAGTTCCTGTGAAAACTTGCAAACTTCTCTTGATAAAAGGCCCAGTCTTTTGGGTTTTTTTTTCTAATTTAATATTTTGTATGTGTGTGTCTTATGTAACCCAAACAGTACCTGACTGATTGATAAAGTGCATTTTGGATATTTTTGGGAGGATTTTCCAACTTCTTGTTGAAAATAGTTTGACATCCCTGCATTGTGTTAGTTAATCTGTCACACTGAAGACTTCACAAGAGAAATAGTTATAGTGTAAAGAGTAATTGACATAGACTATGTGTGTGTGTTTTTTCTGAACTTTGTGTTTTGTGATTGAAACAAAAGTGGATTTTTGTTGTTTTTTTTTCTCTT
>JBCEWB010161703.1:0-10434 GCA_039654565.1 Peronia peronii | reverse complement strand
TCATCATCAATTTAAATTCTATTTAATTGGATGACCTGTAATTGCACGTTTAGTACTTTTGAATGCTTATATAGGCCTATTTTTTTTTTAAAATATAGATCTAATGGTTTAGTGCATTACAAAATAAGTTATTTTCTACGTTCTTACGCATAATATGACGTTTGATACAATTAAGTTTATTGTAAAGCGTTTTAAGACTTCGTGTAAGAAGCGCTTTACAAATGATACAATAATAATAATATTATCATCATCATCCTGTTTACCATCATTATTTTAGTTCGATCGTCAAAGGGAAGTAGGAAAAATAATATACTTTCATGTTCGCTCTTGTTGTGGTTTGCTGTAAATCTGCCTATTGACTACACGGACGACCGATTTTGTGTGTGTGTGTGTGTGTGAACGCACCTACTCGTTCTTATGTCGATACAGGGATGTAGTTAGAACGATGTCGGTAGAACGACTCTTCTGGTGTGAACGTAGTGAAGGAAAAAGGATTGAGAAGACGGTTTATCAGCACAGTACAAGAAAAAAAAAAAAGAAAGAAAAAGTAAAAAATGACTAAGAGAGAAAAAAAAGAAAGTAAAGTGAACAAAAGGAAAGGAAAGTAAAAAAAAAATCGAAAAAACAAAGAAAGAAAAGAAAGGAAAAACTCTGAAGAACAGTTGAAAAAGCTAGATAGATATGATGTACGAAGCGAGAAAAGTAAACAGAGACACATGCACACTGAAGGCCGAGAGGAAAAAAAAAAAAAGATGGAATGTGGCAAGAGACAGTATGGGTTGACGGTCATGCCGGCGCACTGACAGACTGACAGACAGACAGACAGATGGACACACATATAGAAAGATAGATAGACAGACAGACGGACAGATAAACATACATATAGAGTGATAAATAGACATATAGATAGACAGACAGATAGATTAAATAGACAGACAGATCTGAGATAGATATAAAAACAACACATGATTGTAAAGAGAGGTATAAAGAGAGAACCTTTCCTGTTCGAGTTAAAATAACAATGAGTTCGGGTTCTGCTGAATGCCAACAACGTTTACAAGATGTTAATGTCCGAGAGGACCAGACTCATCGCCATCATCATCATCATCATTATGGAGGCAGCAACACCACAGCCTCCGTCGCAGGCAACCTCATGGAGACTGGAAAATTCCGAGTCAGTGCATTTCCCCTCTTCAGTAAGGCATCCCTTGAATGTCTTTCCATCCTGCTCTACGTTGAATGCCTCACAATATTTCTGTTCCTGGCCGAGCTTTTCCAGCTTTCTAAATGTTAGTACACATCGCACAAAAGTCTGTTGACAGGCCTCTGATGTGCTTAGCGAAACATAACCAATTCTTTCACCTTTAGTTTCGTTATCACAGGCAACTCGAGAAATCCTGTCAAATTCTGACTGTGTGCATCCGCTATCGATGAAACACTCCTCAGTTGTCATGTTTTGTGTCTTGATTTTCATAATATCGCAGAAACGTTCCTCCTTTAGGAGTTCAAGATATGTTTCAGATTTGTGAATACAAGACCTTATTGCCTCCTCACAGTGTACATTATCAGTTTCTTGTATGGTCTTGTTAAATTGCTGGGCTTTACTCAGGTTGGAAAACTTATTAAAAGCAACAACGTTTCCACGAAACGACCCGAAGACGTAAGCCAAGAGGCAAAGAGCAGAAAGCACTGGAAACTTCATTGTTTCGGATGAGAATCTGGGGAGCCATGATGAAAATGTATGAAAACCTAGGCGGGAGATATGACCACATTAAAATATTTGCACAACATACTTTCATGACGGATATGAAATTGTATTCTAATGGAAGATAAGATAGAATATAAAATAACATAATACAGACAAAACATAAAATAAGACAGGGATAATGAGGTAAGGGAATCTGAGGTGAGCTGAGGTGAAAGAAGGTGTGGTGAAGTGAGATGATATAAGATGAGATATGATAATATACGACAAGAAAGCATAAGACAGGATAAGATAAGTTGAAGTGAGATAAGATAATGTGGGGCGATGTGACATGAAATGGGATAAAATAATTGAAAAAAAGATAAGATGAGATAGCGTAAGAAAAGATAAACTCTGACAGGGTAATCCCTTCATAGTCGATTAGACATAATGCTGAGTAACATACATTCCCACACACTGTATACATAGGATTATTGCTGATTGTAAATTTCATTGCTCACCTTTTTCCTGTTTGTTTCACTTGCTTGTATCAATTCTTTTTAGTATGATTATAAAGGAGGCGGCTACATAAGGTTAGCGCGAAACGCCACTAAGAGGTTGAAAGGCGTATATAGAACGTAAATTAAATGTAAAGCTTGCTGGGTGCAGAGCATGACCAAGAAAAATCGATTTACAGGGTGATTGGAAAATAACTCCTCATTCTAAAATTAGCGGTTTATATTGTCTCATTTTTTTGTGTTTATTTTTAATGCTTTGTGTTTGATCTTGAATGTATGAGAATTTAATCTGTTTGTATCTGTATCTTCAGATAGAACATTTTGTTTGAAATTTGGGAATCATACAAACATTGTTGAACGCCAGTGAATGGCACGTTATAAAGTTTGGAAATCGGTTAAAAAAAGAAAGACAATTCTGATCCGAAAAGATAGCTACAAACCAATTTAATTCTCAAACATTCAAGATCAAACAGAGACAAAAATGAGATTACAATGAATTAATTACAATAAATAAATAATTTATGATTATTTTGAAAAAGAGTTACTTTTCAATCAACCATTCTACCACCGGCCAGGTAAGTGTTAGGTATTTAGCGATATCGTCTCTCCGTCAGTCTGAATGAAAAGTAAGTCACTGGACTTGGAAACGAAGAGGTTGAGGATTGAATGTGTTGAAGTTGGAAATATATCCATGTTTGTGTATTGCAGAGATTGAAAGAACATTCATTTCTGAATTTGAAAGCAGTATTGTTATGGGCAAGTGGTATGTATATAAATATTTTGTAAGATGAACATTGCAAATTTATTTCCTAATCTGTTAATTTTTTGTCGATTTTTCCTTTTGTCTTATTTGACTTTCCATTTCATACAACTGCCGACTATTTCATCATATACATTGTACTACAGTAACAAAGAATAATTCTAGAGCAAGCCCAACAAGGTTTATGTAGAATACAAAATAAAAAAATATTAGTGTCTTGTAAAATAATCTTTATTGACGGAAAAGCATGCACAGAAAACTTTCTTGATGAAAGAGAGAACGGCAGTTAGAGATTAATAGTAGTATTGAATAACAGGAGAATAAGTGTGAAAAAAAAAAGAAAGAACATAGAGAAGACTTAGCCAACTGAGTTAAGAAAAGGGGATTGAGAAGACGGTTTATCAGCACAGTACAAGAAAATATATATATTTAGGAAAGGTTTAGACAAGAAAATACACGAAGAAAAAATAATAAAAATGATTGATTTAAATAAAAACAACAACGAAATTCAGGAAGAAAGAAAAGAAAAGAAAAGAAAAGAAAAACGTGAAGAATTGTTGAAAAAACTAAAGAAATACGAAGTACGAAGCGAGAAAAGTAAACAGAGAAAGACAGAGGGCCGTTAAAGAAGAAAAAAAAATGAAATTTGGTGAGAGACAATATGGTTGCCAGTCATGCCAATAGAGAGACATACAGACAGACACATGGATGGACAATGGATAGACAGACAGACAAGCAAATAGACGGATAGGTAGACAAACAGATAGACATACGAACAGACAGATGGAAAATAGACAGATAAAAAGACAGACAAACAGACAGATATACCAAATAGACAGACAAACAGATAGATGGACAGACGGACAAACACATGATTGTAAAAATAGACAGAAAGACAGGGCCGATGTTACGACCGATTCTGTTCGAGTTGAAGTAATGAGTTCGAGTTCTGCTACAGAGCGGCAAAGTTTATTAGATGTTGATGCCGGAGAAGGAAAGGCTCATCATCATCATCATTACCATCATCATCATCATTATCATGGAAGCAGCAACACAACAGCTTCCGTCGCAGGCTTCCTCGAGGAAACTGGAGAATTCCGAGTCCGTGCATTTCCCCTCTGCAGTGAGGCATCCCTTGAGTGTCTCTCCATCCTGTTCTGCGCTGAACCAGTCACAATATTTCTGATGGTAGAAGAGCTCTTCCTTTTTCTTAAATTTTTGTGAACATGGCGTCAACGCATTTTGACAGGCTACTGATGTGCCTTCAGAAACAAACGCGAGTCTTTGACTTTTGGGTTCGTTATCACAAGCAACTCGAGAAATGCTGTCAAATTCTGACTGTGTGCATCCCTCACTGATGAAGCACTCCTCAGTTGTCATGCTTTGCGTCTTGATTTTCATGATATCGCAGAAACGTTCCTTCTCTAGGAGTCCAGGATATGTTTTAGATTCGCGAATACAAGGTCCCATTGCTTTCTGACAGTTTGTAGCAGTGTTTTCGATGGTCCGATTGAATTGTTGGGCTTTACTTAGATTGGAAAACTTATTAAAACCAACAGCTTTTCCACGGAACTACCCGAAGAAGTAGGCTAAAAGGCAAAGAGTAGAAAAGACTGGAAACTTCATTGTTTCTGTTGAGAATCTGTGGAGCCATGATGAAAATATATGAATACCTAGGCGGGAGATATGATCAGACTGAAGGAATGCACAAGATGCTTTTATCACGGATATGAAATTTTATTCTAAAGAAAGTCCAGATAGAATAAGATTCATATGAGATAAAATAATGTAGATAAGATATGACAAAAGAAGATAAGATAAGGGAACTGAGGTGGATAAGGCGAAATATGGTGTGGTGAGATGAAATGAGATGAAGAAAGATAAGGTAAGGTTAGTTGGTGTGACATGAGATGAGATGAAATGAGTTAAAAAATAGAAAAGACTATATAAAATGAGATAAGATGAGATATAATTGGTGAGATAAGATAAAATAGGATAAGATAAAGTGAGGTGAAGTACTGTAGGGTTATGTGAAATGGAGAGGGGTGAAACGAGATGAGTTGGAATAAAGTAACTCGAGATGAGATAAGATGAGATATCGTAAGATAAGATAAATTCTGTCCTCACGAAGGTAATCCCTTCACAGCCGATCAGACATAATGTTCAACAACATACACTTCCACACACACTTTAAACATAGGATTCTTGCTGATTGCAAACTCGTTGTTCATCTTTTTCCTGTTTGTTTCAGTTCCTTGTGTAATGGTTTTTTTTTTTTTTGTAGGATTATAAAGGAATCGGCAACGTCAGGCTAGCGCTGTGAAATTGGTTGGGTACAGAACATGGCCAAGGAAAATCGATCTACAGGGTGACTGAAAAGTAGTACTTAAAAAAAATATATAGGTTATTAGCTGATTGATTATCTTGTTTGAAAGTTGGAAGCCCTACAAGTATGACTGAACGTCCAACTGGTGGCATGTTAGGAAGCTTGGAAATATGTATAAAAATATAACAACACATGTATTCCTTCTGAAAAACAGATACAAATTAAATTCTCATATATTCAAGATCAAACAGTGGGAAAAAATTGAGACAAACATTTCAATAAATGAATATTTTATAATTATTTAAAATAGGGAGTTGCTGTTCACTTAGTCATTCCACCGCGGGCCAAGTAAGTTTCAGTTGTTTAGCGATATTGTCTCCCGGCCAGTCTGAAGGAGACGTAAGTCACTGGATTTGGAAACACACAAAATGAGTATTGAACAGGCCAAAGTTGGAAAAATATCCATGTCTGTGTCTTGCAGAGATTGAAAGAACACTCATTTCTGAATAAGAAAACAGCGCTCCTATGGGCAGATGAGAAATATATAAGGATGTTGTGGGATGAATATTATGGATTTATTTGCTAAACTGTTCATTTTTGTCCATTTTTCTTTTGTATATTTGAATTTCCATGTCATACAACAGCAAACTATTTAGAAATATGCATTGCACTACAAAAACAAAGACGGAGTCTTGAGTCAGCACAGCAAAGTGTATGTAAACTACAAAATAGAAAAAAAAAATGTGAGGGTGTCGTGTAAAATAATCTTTATTGAGGAAAATGCATGCATAGAAAACTTTCTTGATGAAAGAGAGAACGCAGTTACATGAGTAGCAGTAATAAATAATAGGAAGAAGTGAAATAGAGATAACTTAGCCTACGTAGTTAAGAAAATGGGATTGAGATGACTGTTTATCAGGACCGTACAAGTAAATTATACATTATATATTTAGGGAAGAAAAAAAAAAAGAAATAACAAAAACGAAAAAAAAAAATAAAGTGTAGAAAAAGAAAAGAAGAAAAAAAAAAAACAACTAAACTAAACGGAAAGAAAAAAGAAAAGAAAAGATTAACAAAAAACCTGAAGAAATGCTGAAAAAGCTAGAGATATAATATGAAGTACGGAGCGAGAAAAGTAAACAGACAAACACTGAAGCCCGGAGGAAAGAAAAAAAGATGGAATCTGGCGAGAGACAATATGGGTTGACAGTCATGCTGATGCACAGACAGGCAGACAAATGGACAGACATATAGACAGATAGATAGAGTGACAAACAGATAAACATACGTACAGACAGTTAGACAGACAGACAGATAAACAGATATATCAGATAGGTAAAAAAAAAAAAAAGAGATACAAACAAACAAATAGATAGACAGACAGAAACACATGACTGTAAAGATCGATAGAAAGATGGGGTGAATGTTACGAAGAATTCTGTTCGAGTTGAAATAATGAGCTCGAGTTCTGCTGTAGGGCAGCAACGTTTACAAGATGTTAATGTCGAAGAAGACTAGGCTTATCGCCATCATCATCATCATGATCGAGTTGAAATAATGAGTTCGACTTCTGCTGTAGAGCGGCAAGGTTTACAAGATGTTGATATCGTTACGTTCCACATACATCTTTCAACCTCCTGGTGGAGGTTATCTCGACGTTGATGTCGCAGAAGACTAGGCTCACTGCCATCATCATGGAGTCAGCAACATCACAGCCTCCGTCCCAGGCTACCTCGTGGAGTCTGGAAAATTCTGAGTCGGTACATTTCTCCTCTGCAGTGAGGCAACCCTTGAATGTCTCTCCACCTGCTCGACATTGAACGCGTCACAAAATTTCCCTTCCTGCATCTTCTTAAATTGTTGTATACAATGCACCAAAACCTTTTGATACGTTTGTGGTGTGCTTTCTGAAACGTAACCAAGTCTCTGACTTTTGGTTTCGTTATCATAAGGACCTCGATAAATCATGTCAAATTCTGACTGTGGGCATCCGTCACTGACGAAGCACTCCCCAGTTAGTTGTGATATTTTACATCTTGATTTTCATGACATCTCAGAAAAGCTCTTCCTTTAGGAGTCCAGGATATGTTTTAGATTCGCGAATACAAGGTCCCATTGCTTTCTGACAGTTTGTATCAGTTATTTGGATGGCCCTATTAAATTGCTCATCCTTACTCAGTTTGGAAAGATTATTAAAAGCAATAACAGTTTTTCCATGGAACGACGCGAAGAAGTAATCCAAGAGGCAAAGAATAGAAAGGACTGGAAACTTCATCTGTTGAGAATCTGTAGAGCTATGATGAAAATGTATGAAAACCTAGGCGGGACATCTGATGAGATTGTTTGTTTGTGTTGTTATTGAAATGTGAGTCAGCATGATTACGGCTGTATTGCGCCTTGCACGGTTGAATACAGACATTGAAATATTAAATTAACGAAACAAAATAATGACTGGTTAAATTAGGTTATTTGTTTAGTGATGATTATGTAGTTAGTATCGTAATTAAAAACTCAAAAACAAAAACAACAAAAAAAAGCACTTCACACAATGAGCCATTTTTTCAGAGACCTAAGTTATTTCCCTTTACCAAGTACAAGAGATATGAGACAAGCATTGTAGAGAAAGGAAAAAAAAAGTCACTTTAGCTCTTGTTGTTTGAAACCAGTGAAGGAAAAAATGATGAAACAATTATTACAATGAAAACAACAACAACAACAACAACAACAACAACAATAACAACAACAACAACAACAACCCATAAAAACAAAACAAAAAACAAAAAAAAAAGAAACAAAGAAAATAATATTTTTTATCACATGGTAATTTTTTTTTTCGGAATTTTCAGTTACTCGTGTTCAAAGAACATGAAAAAAGTGGCCTTTTCTCTTCTTTACAATGTTCGTCTTTTATCTCTTAATAAAGAGAAGTAATTTGGCTGACGGTCAAAATGGCTCATTGTAGAATGATTATGACGATATGCATTTCCATCCCTCAGATAGAGACTATAAATATTTATGAGATTCATGAAAGCATTGATAATGAAATTGTTACCTTTCTGTAATGGGCCCAGGTGTTTTCACTATTACAGTTCTCTTGTGTCGAGTGCCTTTACGAAGCGAAAACACAGAAAAGACTACCTGTTCTTCGACAGTTGTTCATTAATTATGGCAACTTCTCTTTTTCTTCACCGCTCCGGATCATGCAAATGAACTAAACATGTGACAAGAGCGCTCCTTCTATGGCTGATGCATCTGACAATCTTGGCAACTTTACTGTAAAACTGAGAGAGAATATAACATATTACACCCTGGTTTAGTTTGGTTTGGTTCGGGATTGGCTTTAACTGCGCATCAACACGATCGCTGTTACATTGCGCTTAATACAATAGAAGACGTTTACAAAATAAAGTTAGGTGTATTAAAAGATCCTACAACATATGTTATCAGACAGTTTATAAAAGGATGAGCAATCAAAAGAAAGCCTGGGGGGGGGGGGGGAGGGGGGGATGGCTGTGTGGTTAGGCTGTTCTTCGGCAAAAAGCTCACACTGGAAAGGTTATGGATTCGAGCCTTGGATCGAGCCTTGGTGATGGGTAGATTCGAAAATTAGACCCTGCCTATTTTTCAGTGAGTCAACGGTCCCATGACTTCCTCTGGGTAGGGAAACCAAACGTCTAGTCTTCACGGAAAGGGACGAATATATTTTGGAGGTCCCTTGTGCACATTAAAGAATCCTTGGCAGTTAAAAATCGATGAAGGGTAGGCGGAGTGTCCCTATCCAGACAAAATTTCCAAATTCTAAATTTCTAACCATAGAAATTCTCACAAAAAAAAACAAAAAAACCAGCCGCCACCTAAAGCTGAGTTACGCCTACTTTCTTAAGATTAAAAATCGTGGGGGGGGGGGGGGGGCGTCTCCTCCTCAACAAACAACAACAAAAAATTAATTAGCCGGTTCCATTCTTGCTGGGGGCATGGGAAAGATTTAGAATCTGTTGTCAGTTATTCAACGGTCTCTCAGCTTTTTTGGGATAGGGAAGCCCGAGGTCTAGCCTTCTCGGATGAAGGCGAATAATTTTAGAGGTTCTGTGTGAAAATTCGGCACGTTAAAGAACTCTTGGCAGTAAAAAAATCAGATGAAAAATAGGCAGCGACGCCGCTGTCGGGGCTGTCCAAGCATTATGTGTACACATACACTTTGCTTTGTGCACGTGGCTCGCTGGATGTTTACAGGTTACATAAATTACGCACATGATGAAGATTTAAATGTTCAAGTAGAGGCCTGGTTCTCATATAAACGATAGATGGTTGTGACCTCGATATGTTGAAGAGATCCTTTAAGGGCGGATGTCACAATCCTCTCCACATTCTCTTGAAGACAAGGTGTGTCCCGATGAAACTAAAAATTTTCATTGTCTTAAGTGTCGTATTTACGAAAAATGAAAACCTCATTGTCAGTATTCAGGATCAAATTAATTTTCATAGAGACATATCTTCATTCTTTGTATTGTTAACCAATTATGTAATTCTTTAATCCTAAAAGTGTCAAGGGGCTGATTTGCTCACAGACATTCATTTAACTTTACATCTGAATGGCTGTCCAAATCAAATATTATACAAATCTTTAACAATGTACTCGGTTTTAACAGCTATGTTTGCCTAAACTGTCGTTTCCTGAACATTAATCAACACCATTTTGTAAACCCTGAAACTTTCTCAGTTTCAGTTGGAACATTTAGAATTAACAGCAATTTTACCTCAAATCCTAATGTAATTTTGCCCAAAGGCAGTGACACTGAGGGCCGTTGACCTTACAAAGGTCGAAGTGAAAAATAACGATGTTGTGAAGGCATGCAAAGAGGTACGAATTGTTGGCGGTTGTTTTTTAGCAGTGTTGTGCTGTCGCAACATTCGTCTTGCACTGCTGCGCCATGTTTTTATGCAGAATGTCGAGTCAGGTAATGGACCGGATACACATTACTTGTTTACTGTAAAACCTATAAAACATGTTTGATTTTCGCAAGCTCATCTCCTGTGTATATATATATATCTATATATCTATATATCTATATCTATAATTATCTATCTATCTATCTATCTATCTATCTATCTATCTATCTATCTATCTATCTATCTATCTATCTAT
>JBCEWB010161692.1:0-10435 GCA_039654565.1 Peronia peronii | reverse complement strand
ATAGATTGTAAAGCGCTTAGAGCCTGTACTGTACGGGGATAAGCGCTATATAAACACTCTCTATTATTATTATTATTTCTTCTCGTACGTCTGGATCCTAACCTAACCATTAGCCTCTTTCCTTGTGGATTCCAACCTTAAGGCCTGTCTGATAATGCTATCTGACTTCCTCGGAATCTGCTTGCTTGTTGTCTCTGTCGTTATTTGTCTTGTTGTTGTCGTGGTTATTGTTGGTTTGGTATCATTCCTTATCTAAATATTTTTATTCCCTTTTGTTTGTACTTCTCACTTGCATGGCAATCAAAAACTCCAGATTTGGTGTATTAAAGAGCTTCAGATTTCAACTGAGATTTCACGCAAGCCTTTCAAAGCTTCTGCTTATAATTGTACTAGTGATACTATGATATTCAATGTTTACTGCGTTGTCCAGTTCCTGACGTCAGTCACTCTATGTAAAGTTGTAAGGTACGGATTGCCTGCTTTTTTATTTTGTCAGCATTTGTGGTTACAAACTTGAAATAAACAAACTATAATATCATGGTGAAATAAATGGCGATGAACTGGTCACAGCCTTAGAATCCGATATATTAGCACAGTCAGGAGGGGCTTGGGACTCTCAAGAAGTAAGGTGTAGACCAAGGAGAAGTGATAGAGAAATACAGATGGCACCACCAATTTTGGATGGGGAAATCGACAGGAAAGCACACAGGACAGCAGAGTTTTGAGATCGTATGTGGAGGACTTGTGCTCTACATGGGGTTAAAAGTTTAATGATGACGATGATGATAATGATGATGACGTTGCCCTCATGAAGAGGAAAGCTGGCTCGGCAGTTTGGAGCTCCTTATATTTTCGGCTTTTTTAAAAAAATGTATGAATTCTTCAGATTTGTTGTTTGTTTATTTCAATGTATTCAGTAAATTACCGACTGACGGTCTTAAAATTCAAGGTATTTATATAAAATGCTGATGACTGACGCTGATGAGGCCAGTACCATCCGTTTATTCAACTTTTAACTTATCAGTTCTGCAATCTGTTGTATGTTTGTGTCAGTGTATTTAGTAAATTGCCGGTTGACAGCCGATGTTTTGGAAGCCATCTTTGTTTCACCCTGAGGAAGAGCCAGCTGGGTTCGAAAATCTGGCCAGTGATATCAGCTTGCTCAATATCAAGTTCTCCATATTGGTTTTTGCCTCTTCTGTGATATACATTTATAATTGATTGGTTGCCAGTAGATTATCGTCTTAGATTTTAAGATATTTTTTTAAAAATGATGATGATGATGCGGGTGATGATGATGATGATGATGATGAGGGTGATGATGATGAGGAGGAGGATATTCGTGATACAACTTTGGATAAAAATGATATACATTCTTGTTTATAAAGCAAAAGGTCAACAACGTTGGGAGAATTGTCCCTGCACATACCCCCGAAACCAAAAATAATCACACACACACACACACACACACACACACACACACACACACCACACACACACACACACACACTGAGATGAAGAACAAATGAAAAGTAGAAATTCTTAATTGAGTTTAGCTTTATTTCTAGTGGCAATGCAGTATTCAACCAGACCATTAAAAAAGACTGCAACATAAAAAAAAAAAGACCAACAATAAAGCCAGGGGCAAAGTCATATTTTACGCCTAAATTAAGACTAAATGTCTTGTCCATATTTTGTACCGGTTGGTAGCAAATTGTAAAACAGAGTACTAAGAAGTTAAGAAATACTATCCTGCAACATTGAGGTTATACATTTGGATTGTTTTTATTATTTTTTTTTAATGTCAAATAAATGATTTTTTTAGTAGTCCACCGATGACACAAACCTTGCTATTTCTACCCGTGGAAAGGAATGATATATGACAACAAGTTTAACAGCCATTATGGGATGTCTCGAATAGGCAAAACTTCTTCTGTTCTCACCTTTGGATAAGATACAAGTTAATCGTGTTTATACATTCTCCGGAATCTAGCTGATAAAAACCTAATGTTGTAGAAGTATCAAAAGAAAACTGTTCTTTTGTCTGTATATGGGGAGGGGTGGAGGCGGGTGTAAATGCCCCTCTGAGTACAACGAAGTGGGATAATTTGCTACAAGGTAGTTTTATTTATTTTTTTTATTTATTTATTCATTTATATTGCTTCTACGGATTGCATTGTGCTTGCATTTAAACGTCAATTTGGATAGTGATAATCACTCCATAATCATGCCACAATAATCATATTCTCAAGGTCATAACAAGTGATTACGTCAAGACAATTATTATGAAAAATCAAATCCAAAGAATTTCTGGTACATTTATTTTTACTTCTGCACAGACATTTGATTTGAGTACACTATGTAGTAAATATCTTAAGTCTGAGAGATAACCATCCTAATGCATCATTCAAAGTTAGACATTGTATTCCTGGCGTTGTTGTGATTAGTAATCGGATCTCCCATTTCCACATCCTGCATGTTCAAGTAATATCAAGTACAATGTTCATAGTCAGTGCCACAATGAGAAATAGATGGGAAAATTTCGGTTTTAAGATTGCTTTCGTACTTGGGGGAGAAAGAATTGAATAAAGAATACAGAATGTTTATAGGCCAAACAATATATTTTGGTGGCCTTGATGGTGGTAAAATAAAAACGGTCGCGATATATTACATCTTTCAATATCCCGGATGATTATCTCGCAGGACAAAAAGTTGAGTCACAAGATATGTGTGAATTTATTGAATCTGTTCTGTTTTGTGTGTGATATAGAGAAACTGGCTATAACTCAATCATAATTATCATTAAAAAATTATCAAGTAAAAAGTTCAATGATGTGGAAAATAGGCTAAAACAAACAAACAAATAAAACCTGTTTTTATATATCGGTACTATAAACCACACAAAAATGAGCACTGTCTAGATAAACACTAACATTGTCTCATTTTATTAACGCTCATTCGGTTATGGCGAAGGTCCCCGACCGAGTCCCAGTCAGTGCAACCGACAAACTTAGAAGTCGATTGCTTAAGTACATTACTTCCAGTTCACCAGTGGATATAACACATATAATATTTATCAATAAACAATGCTTAATTCGTAAAACTTTTGCTTGTTTAAGGAGTTTAAAGATAATTAACATGGGATTCAGATAGCTCATAGATCTACATTTCGTATTCGCAAATTGTTCCGATCATCTACCATGATAAGTGATTGGGCTTATCTATTAATTTTACCAATCACAATATTTTTGATAAACCACCAATTTGGATCTAATCTAGATTTTACATTATTTGTAAAAATAATTCACATTATATTTTTGAAACGACAAAAGCTTGTAATTCTATTTTAATTTGGACTTTTCCAATCGACAATTTCAAGATGGCTCCATCGAATGGCCCGATTAGTTTTTAACAGGAAATAGACTTTTTTAATATGTCCTAAATGTGTATTTCTCTAACCATTGCGGCAAATACACAAATTCTCGTGGAATGTCATTTTTATGCGAAACATCTCAAAATTTTCCCGTTTGGAAAACGCTGAAAAAAAAGTTAGTTTATCTCTATGCTATTGACTCAACTTTCAAAAGCGTGAAACATCTGACTTTATTATTTTAGGAGTTATGAAGGGCCAAGCTTGGCTTTCAGTCAAGTTGCGCAAGTAGCACATTTGGCGGAAAAAAAAAAAAAAGAAGAAATTTCTAGCTTTCTTAGAAAACCCAAAAAAGTTGGTCTCAAATTAATCAGGAAAGTCAGTTGCATAAGGTTATGCTACTGCATTTAACTGATCTACAATTTTAAAAAAATCAGTTTGGACTACCTAGGAGTGAGCTATAAATTATTTCGTTCTCAAGAGTCAGGATTCTATTGGCTGCATTTGCGAATAGGACGAATATGTTAATTCTCTGTGCTATCTCCTCTTTTACATCGAATTGGACTTATCCCAGAATAATTTTCTGTGGCTGAGGGATATCAAGGTGTTTTCGCAATCCATTTCCTCCATACGTCCCATACATCACCGGTCACGAAAAACTATCCGTATCTCAGCCAGCATCGTCTCCATCATCACTCTCAGTATCGGTATCTCTAAAAGTTATTCCCCGAAATTGGTAACCGTCATTCAGCACTAAAGAATTCGATGCCTCTCCAGTCGTATTCCCTCCGCTGCTCAGACCGCTGCTTTCATCGTTGTCTGTGTGGTGATCTGTAGAAGAGTATTCAGAGTCGAGCTGGTTGCTTAGAGTGGCGGAGTCCGGGTGGAACACTGAGTCTAACGTCAACGTAGCAGTATCGTTTTCATTTTGCGCTTTGGAGGGTTTCTTATTCAATCCTAGAGCCTCGACTTCTGTCATATGTATATAAGGACTAACTGTGTCATTGCCCCGATCTGACGTCTTGACAGCAGTAACAGCTGATGTGTCCTTATGAGAAGTGGTGGGAGGAGGACACTGTAGCTGTAAGTGTTGAGCGCTCTTTGCAACAAGCGCTGAGGAAATTCTCTGCGCTGAGGGTGGACAGATGGTGACAGACTCGCCTTTTGGACATGAAATAGATCCAGAACCAAAGTCTTGCTTCAGACGATTCCGAAGATTTAATTGGTCTTTGCCCTCATTGCACGGGTCCTGGTCTTTTCCCCTGAGATCTGGAGATTCTGTTTGTGATGTATCTGAGCACAAGATGGTGAGTGGGAGATCGGGAACTACCGCCTGGTGTCGGTGAAATAGTAATGGTTTCTTGGACTGTTTATCCTGAAGCAAGAGATAGAATTATCTGATCACTGAAAACTTTTTTTTTACAAAAATTATGTCTGATATGAATATTTGAGACACTTGGTGACCAATGATCAGCTGAGATAGTTTATAAACAGAGTCATTTAATAATAATGATTTCAGCATCCTCCGTCACAAAAAGTTGGAAGCAAGCAACATAATATTATTTCAAAGCTGTATCATTCCCTTAAAGTCACCATTTTGGACATGGATTAAGGGATAATTAAAAGGCTGACAGTGATGCTGATAATTTGGTTTTATTTATGTTATTGAAACAGACACTCAGGGAAAGCATTTAACTTTTATGCATCGAAAATGTCCCTCGTGTTATAAAGTATCGTATTCAGCATATTTTGTGATAGAAAGCAGTCGCATCCGGTAATGATAGAATCTTGAATTCACTACGGCCGGGTAGCAATCTAGCAGTGAGTGATATTTGTGTGTGTGTGTGTGTGTGTGCAAATGATGACCGTCTCTGGTAAGTTCATGGTAAGATTGAATATGTTTTTATTCTTTCACCCTGATTTTTATTTTATTTTATTTTATTTTTAATTACCTTATATTTCAAATCCCAAGATTTTTTTCCCATTTCTCTCGAATGTCTGTTCATGATATCCTTTCTATCTGACTAAATGAAGCAGTTTAACTGAACAGGAAAAGAAATATCATTTTCGATTTACCTTTGGTATTCTGGCTGGTGGATGAAGAGTGTCTTTGGTCAGATACACAGATCGTTTGTATGCTCTGCAGCACCGACACGCACACGGCCTGTAAGGGTGAGAAATGAAACTACAACTCCTTTGGGGCATATGATTAGCTTTCTATATGACAAATGATGACAGATTTCACATCAATATCAGCATCAACAAAAAATTATACAACTATATTTTTGTACCTTATTTTCCATTAATTAAAGCCGGAATCCAAATTAGTGATATGAAAAAGAATATGAGCGGAAGAAATGAAGACAACGTAGATACAGATACAGATAGACAGATGGACGGACGGACAGAAAAAAAGAAAAAAGGAAAGAAAAAAGAAAGAAAGAGAGAGAGAAGGAAAAAAGAAAGACATAAAGAAAGAAAAAAGAAAGAAAGAAAGAAGGGCATAGAATAAATAATATATTGATCCATTTGGTGTGATACACCTCATTGAAATAGATTTTTTTAGAGAGAGTATTTCATTTTCTGTGCACTCCTTAAGTTCTTCTGATGTATGATGTTATAGCCAGGACAGATTGTGAACTACCAGACAGATGAGTGAAAGAAACATTTTGATACTGTGATATACTTTATCTCACTGAAATTCAGAAACCGATGATCATTCTGTACTTTGTGATTAATGGTTAGTGTCAGAACATCGATGACACGGTCGTGTTGAGATTTAACAACAACAGCGACAACACTTGTAAATACTCACGTGACCACCATGACAATAAGCAGTAGAGTGAGTGATGTTAGCCAGACAGCCATGACAGAGCTGGACTGGGTCTCTACCAACGAGGAAGCCGAAACCGCATGAGAGCTAAGCGACCATGAAAAATATGTCTTATCTTATGATACAGAACAATTGATCCAGCAGTGTGTTTGTGAACATGGTCACAGCTATAATCATTTCTCTCTATAGATAAGTTTATTCTTAAAAGTAAAATTTTTCCTACTTTCCTGCATACTGTTACGATAGCTCGTGTTTTTTATGGACAAATAAAGCATTAATTCTTTAATCGTTATGTAGCATCGTGGGATACCATTTACCACAAATCATATGCTCACCATTTCATATATAGCCAACAGTTAACTGAAAATCATAAAAGACATATACAGGGCATAAAGAGACCCGAAGTTTAGTTTCAGATAAGAGAAAAAATTAAGCTGTTCAAGGTTTGTATCGTCTCTCTGGCAATGATTACAAGTAAGCAAGTGAGCGTATGTAATATACGCCAGAGGGGGCCGAGGAGGCTGGGGGGGGGGGGGGGCAGTATAGATAGACTCTTTGTACAAAAAACAAAAGAAAACAAAACAGCAACCCTGCCCAAGATTTCAGAATCCCTTCAGGGTTCATTTCTCAGCTACAAGACACAGCTGAGGACTGTATACTACACCACACTATCCCAAAATATGAATGACAGGGAAATCAGTTTGGATGACACACTTGTCACTTTCACAAACTGAGGAAAAGAACTGAATGACAAAAACCGACACTTTCTAAATAATAAACAGGACAGTAGCGTCGTGAAGCAAACATTTCGCAAAAGAAATGGGTGAACGATAAATGTTGTTTAAGAACTCTGGGCTTATTCTTGCCACAGTCAAATCCAAGGCAACTCACCTTGCTTTAAGATATCGAATCTATCTGGCATGAACAGCCTGGATGAATAGGATCGATTATCATCTGTCTTGATTCTGTAAGCACTCAGGCAAGCAAATTGGAAGCTGGGTGGTAATTCAAAGACAGATCGCACCATGATCTTGTTGGGTACTGTTGCCTGTAGAGTTTTATCTGAAAGACAAAGGACCTTACAGTTATCTTGACCATCTATTAGAGTAATAATACCTGTAGAAGTCTAGACTGTGCTGAATTGATCGTAGTAATATTGCTAAAGTCAGGAAGTCAAAATGCTCAATAATTAGTACTTCTCTAACCTCTTAGCGTTTGATTGTCCTTTTTAACGAAAAAAAAAAATATCAACGATTTGGTAAGTAGATGAATTCCATTTCCCTAAATCGAAAACCTCAATATAAACACTCAAGCTATATTAAATCCTATTCATAACAAAGATTAACTTCTAGCCATGTGAGGTGCAACTGTGTACATTTAAGGCATTAGTAAGCGTGTGATAGTAAATCATTCAGTATTTATCCCTACTCCATGGAGTCTCTTGACCACAAGTAATGTTTTACATGTCTTCTCAGACTCACTATGTTGGCAAGCCTCATCCGACGCTGTGTATACTTCGAAATAGTCAGCTAAAAACTGCTGGGCGTGATTTGAGTCACATGTTTGTCTCCACTGGAGGAACGTTGTGCCACCTTCATCCTGTACGTAACTCACCGTCAGTTCTATGTTATCTGTGAACAATTTTAGAACACCTGAAGTTGTCAACTGATAGGTTGTCGTTAGGAAATCGAAACAGTAAAAGGCAGTTACCAACCCTTATAATATTAGACAAGATCAACTTAAAGGACAAGTTAAGTTGAGATTCCGAAATGCAAAACTAGACATTATCAAACAAAGAAGAGGGTGATGGTGAGGGTGATCCCTGGTGACAGCTTAAAACAAACTCGGCTATGACGGTAAAAGAGATCCCTTTTTTGACAGCATGAGGTAAGTGAGGCGGTGTCATACATGATCAATGGAGACAGTACGAGCTATGACCAACAGTGACACATCACACACACACACACACACACACACACACACACACACACACAAAAGATCAGTTGTAACAAGACAAGATCGGTTGTGATAATACAAGACAACATCAGTTGTAATAGTATAAAACAAGATTCGCTGGGATAATACAAAACTAGATCGGTCATGACAATATAAGACCAGATAAGCAGTAAAAGAAGCTTTGGTGTGACAGTATATGACAACAGCAGTTGTGACAGTACAAGACAGCGACAGTATTAGACATGATCATCGTGACAGAACAAAACCAGATCAGTTGTGATCGTTTGAGACAATGATCTAGTGATACAAAGCAAGAAATCAATCTGAAATAAAAATAAGAAAATGTTTTTAAACAATAAACAAACAAGGATATTTTAAAGGCATCTATGAGATATTTAGTGCTCATGCGTGATATTTACATATTAAGATTATATCGACATCAAAATCTTTAATATTTCAGGGTGACTGTCCTTCATGCAACATCATATTGTTGAAACAAAAGGAAAATAATGCTATGCCACTACTATTAACAACTGCAATGTAAAGAGGGAAAAATCACAGAAACTGTGTAATTTTACCACTTTGACGAGAATAATAGCATTTAGCTGGGAGCATCTCCTTGGAAGAGTTAAGTGATAATAGGAACCTGGGATGATCTGAGTGGTGGATCCAAGATTCAGGCTGTGCAATGCTGAGACATCGTAATTCATCTTTGTCCCCTGAACAGTTCCTGGCCTCAGAGCCATTATCTATGACATGGTCGTTTTCCGTACTTGTGGAGGTAACTGTCGAATTTATGAAGTAGGATTCAGAGATATTGCCCTCCTTCAGAGAGTATTTGATTTCAATTGTGTCGGATGTAGTCCTAGCATTCACCCTCAAAGAAACCGTCACGCTTTGACCTTGTTCGATGAACCGTGTCAAATTCTCCAGAGTTTTGGGGTATTTCTGTGGACAACATATATCGATAGAACAATGGTGTGGTTATATAATCACCAATATGTGGTTCAGCCCAAATTTAAGTAAGGGTGACATTCTCAAATCAGAAATAGATCGAACGGACAAGAGAATGGGGGAGGTAATAAATCTGACAGAAGACAAATTCTATTAGTTATTTCTTTAGTATTTCACAAACGTCCATCCCATTAGATTGTTGATAAAAATGAGTACCTTAGAAATGTCCATGCTGTTACATTGTTCATTGAAGCGAATACCTCGCAAAAGTTCATCTCATGAGATCATAAAAGTGAATACGCCACAGATGTGCATGCCATTAGAGCATTTATAAAAGTGATTACATCAAAAAGTGCATCCTATTGACTGTTCATAAAAGTGAATACATAACAAATGTGTATCATATTAGACTGTTCATAAAAGTGAATACATCACAAATGTGCACCCTATTAGATTGTTCATAAAAGTGAGTGCATCACAGATCTACATCCGTTAAAGTATTCATAAAAGTAAATACCTCACAAATGTCCAATTGTTCATGTCGCCCAGGGCACCAGTGAAGTGCTAAGTCCAGACTACCGTGTACAACATGTGACGATATGTAAATAAAAGCCAGATCTTTGTCAAACTCAACGTGTAATTCTGCTCGCTGGTGATCTGACCAAAAGAAGGAAAATGTCAATTATGAGACATAATTTGAAGAATAGCAGGCATATGACTATGTGCGCAGTAATGGGAATATTATTCATTTCTTTGGGTATTTTCTAGAAAAATATTTTGTGAAAATGCCATTTCATTAAATAACTTTAAACAGGTATAAAACTGCACAAAACAAAAAGGAAATTACGAAAGAGAAAAAGAAAGAGATAAAGAAAGAAAGAAAGAAGAAGAAAAGAAAGGAAAATGAAACAAAAAAGAAAGAAAGAAAAAAAGAAAGACGGAAGGAAAGAAGAAGAAAAAGAAAGAGCGAGATAAAAATGAGTTAGCTTATACTACTTGTTGTGTATGTATCACAAATTGATATTTAATATATTTAAATCAAAGTTTGCAGTGAAGAATATCACATGTATTCAATTAGGGCAAACTCGAGGGGGAATGAGAAAGAATAAGATGATAATGATATCCCAAATAAATCAAGTTTTTCCAATACTCTGATGTTCAACGAGTACAGCCATAACATCATACTGAAAAATTTACAAGCTGCTCCATATATATATATATATACAGAGATATATTATATATATAACAGATAGCTAGATAGATAGATAGATAGATAGATAGATAGATAGATAGATAGATAGATAGATAGATAGATAGATAGA
>JBCEWB010161681.1:0-10435 GCA_039654565.1 Peronia peronii | reverse complement strand
TCTGTCTGTCTGTCTGTCTGTCTGTCCGTCCGTCCGTCCGTCCGTCCGTCCGTCCGTCCGTCCGTCCGTCTGTCTGTTTGTATAAAATAATAACCTATTACATCACTCCATGTCTGAAAAACTCTATTTTATTCGCTTAATGTTATAAAACACATCGTAAAACTAAATCTCAACTTTGTGGAAACTACAATTTTCAATGAATAAGCTTTTTTTGGTCCAGCACAACTATTAATAACTCTTCTGTATTTCACTATGCGAGCTTCTCTTCCTGGAAATCCACAGCCTGTACGCATGGAATGAGAAAAAGGGATTAGGTGAGATGAGAAACATTTAAAAGGTGGAGGAGGCAGCACTTGAGGGTGAAAGGATGCGGTGTGTGTGTGTGTGTGTGTGTGGAGTGGGGGAGAAGGTGGAAATATTGGGTCATTAGATCAAATAAAAATGTTAGGTCATTAGGTCAAAGGACGTAAGAATCCAGAGAGGGCCGCAGGACTAAGGGAAAGGGTGCCATTTCTGTGCGTTTTTCTCTTCCATCTGTCTTCTTCTTTTTTTTTTATCGTTCGTCTTTACCTTCTTATCTTCCATTCCTACATCCATCGCAGGCACCTACGCCTCACGCGATCCTCGCTCTCCATCCCAACCCCCCTTTCCCCATCAAATATACTCATAATAATCTGTATCAAATATAAACGAGAATGTTCTCCAATTCAGTCAGTATGGCTTTATCGACGTCGATCTCAGGGAAAAGTCAAAACCTTGCTATTAGAACACAACTAATGTACTCTAAGTATGTTGTTGTTAAAGAACGTTTTCAGGCCAAAGGAAACATAAACAAAAATCAACAAATAAAAAATCGGCGCAACACAAGATGGCATAACTCAGCCCGAACAAGAATTATCCAATAAATGCAGAATATTAATTTACTTCTATAATCGTCAGAGTCTCTAATTTCACTATTCCTGTGCAGACTTTGCGGTTAGGCCACTCAGCACAATAAAGGAACTCCCCCCCGTGGGCCCGGGGTTTATAAGTAGGTTCTCTGCTCCCACCTGCAGGCGATGTAAGCCCGCCATCGGTGGGATGTCTCCCATGGAGTGCCATCCTTTATTTCCAGAGGAGACATCTCTTCTCTCTCTCCTTGCTCCTTTGTCCCCCTTTCTTTCTTCTTTTCTACTTGAGATGTAAACATATCTTACCGTGTTTGACACGATATAGCCGTAATCGTGCTGATATGTCGTTAAACCACAACACAAACAAACAAAACAAACAATAAAGGAGCCGCCATATTCCAAATGCAGACTTTCGCTCCTGCATGATTACGTAGACTATTGATTTTTTCCCCGGGAATTTGATAATAATGGCGGTTCTCGGTACAGGAGACCTCGATACGATGTGCTCTGTGTAAACCATGGCCGTCCATACAGATGACATATTTTGTGTTCAGTGACTGAGAGCCCTAGGTTAGGTACAGCCGTCCAAAACAAGGGGTTTCAGAGAATATTACACTTCCTCATTGGGAACAAGTGAAAAAGAGGTGGGTAGATGAAAAGATGGACCGGCAAACATTCAGGAATGACGAAAGATATTTGCCGAGACCTGAGCGAATATAGCTACTTAAAAGCCGACATAATCCCACTATCTCAGGATTGAAATGCTTAAGAAAAAGAAACAAGAGATGAACTTCCTGCCAATTCATCAAAACATTCTCAAAACACATCAATCTTAATACCAGGATCTTCATGGAGTCTGAGTCTGTAAACAAACATGAAGTTCTTTCCCATATTTTTTGGTATGTGTCGATAACATGCTCAAAGAAATCAGGAGGGTTGATACAAATTAAAAAACAACTCTGTGTATGCCCAAATTCAAATGTCGATTGGATAGCAAAAAAAAAAAGCTTTTCCCAGACTACGAAAATAGCAAACAGAGCGTGGAAATGCATAATTATGATATGAAGACGATAGTTCTTTATTTTATAATGTTATGCCCCACGCCATATTCACAAGACCAACCTTGTGCTGTCTGTTTTTTCTTTGTCCTAGAGAAAGAACTAAATTAAAACTATAAATACTTCCACAGTTTAATTTCACGGACACCACAACGCTGGGAGCCTAATAAAAAAAAAAACAAAACAAAAACTACAGTTTCTCAAAACTTATGTCTGATCGGTTAGCATTTGCACTTCACAAATGGCGCTATGAGATGAGCACATTGATCTAACAACCCCGAACTACCCCCGCGTTCCCGTTCCTATCCCCTCGTTCCAAAATTTTCTGTCTTTTCTAGTGGACGTATTCGACTGTATATCTAACCGGGGGGGGGGGGGAGGGGGGACTATTGTATCTTGATAAATTGAACATTACACAATAATATACAATGACATGTTAGCGTGGATTACTTTCCATACAAACCGCTAATGTTAACCAAATTATCGTGCTGAATCAGGTTCATTGTAAAGTAATTCATGTCGTTCTCCGATCGACGAGAGCGGAGGGTTAATTCTGAAACAGAGGCTGGCCGTCCAGATATGCTCACTAGTTACAGTTACGATTCCCCATGTTGCTTTTCTTCCGGCCGTCCAATTATCTCACGCTAGTGGCTACGCTAGGATCACGGAGGGCACGGCTTGTAAACACAGATCTCAAACGTCTTCAGACCGGTGCTGGAAGGGATAGAGACTGCCCTGATGTCTTGGTAACACTGTCGGTAACATACTGGTCTTAGAGGGCAGCATTTGTTCAGTTCGTGTTATCTATTGTTCCTGGTCAATGCTACATTGATTACTGCCCCTGTCCACGGTTCGAAGATTTGGAATTTGTAATCGTAGAAAATTTTGTTAAATCGTTTGCACTTCTTGATATTTGACGCACCTCCATGGACAAAGATGTCTAAACGCCAGAGTGATGAGTTTCTGGTTTACTGGAGAGAAAAAAAAAAGAGCTATAAGAAAGGACCAACCCCTGAAATATATTCACCCATACCCGAGAAGGCTAGACATCGGACTTCCCTACCCATGAGGCCAGGGGATCATTGCGTCACTGAGAAAATTGCAGGCTCCAGTCTTCTAATCTTTCCCATCTCTTGACAGGGTTCGAATTATGTATTCACTTCGTTAAGTTACTCACCAAGGAGCAGCTACCTAGCCCACTGGTCATAGTGACCTCAACTACTGCCATTTAAACTGTTTGAAAATAAATTATAAGTAGACCTACTTTTCGGTACGGATTGTGGACCAAAGAAAATGAAGCACCGAAAGTGGCTTTCGGCGTTTTCTGAGCAAAAAGAGTAGTATAGCCCACATGCGCAAGGGAGGCAATTATGCCTGACTCGTAGATGAGCACTTGACTTGTCTCTGTGAAGAGGCCCACAAATTACCTCCCTTGCTTTCCGCTCTCGCACCCGTCCCAACATCCACTGAAGAAGCTCTTGAGCGAACGGAAACGCGTTGGATGAGCCCGCCAGATTGCCAGTTAAGAGCATGCCATCTTTGCTTGCAAAATATCTCTTGCGTGGGATGAAGCTGTGAGGGGAAAGCTGTCTGGTGATCTTAGAGTTTGGCCGAAGACGAATGATAACAAACGCGCATAGAGCTTTTCCTGAAAACGTGGCCAATCGTGTCGGGCGCTGTATTTTCACACAATGCTCTAGCGATGTACACCTTGACAAATGTATGTACACACACGCATACATGAAAAAAAAAATAGATAAATAAGCAAATAAACATATAAATAAATATGTAAATAAAGTGACTGTGTCAGTTATTTTAAAAATTTTATTTCAAAATTTCTCTAAACTATAACGTTTTACTTGTCAATAATGAAAAAAAAAGTGAATAAACCAAATTATCATATATTGTGAACAAGTAACCATGTGAACAATTTCCACTGAAGAAGCTTTCAATATACTTCACTTTCGTCGGGAACTTTTGGAATTTCTTTTGTCACATTTAAAATTGATCCTAACCAGATTCCAAATGCTATAGCCAGTTTAATGGCGTAACTTTGCAGAATATTCTATCATGTCTGTTGTCACTTTTGGTTCTTTTCCATTTGTCTGCAGAGCGAAGTTTCCTTTTCCTTTCTGCCGAATGTCCTTTTATACATTTTCCTCCAATCCCCCCTCCCCTTCCCCCCTCCTCCCATACCCTCCGCCCCCAATCTTGTAAACAACAGGAACAATTCCAAAAACAATTACTCCAGTAAAAAAGAAAACAAAACAATCAACATGCATTTGAGAAACGAACACACGCACATACAAAACGAGTAGTGATAGATTTTAAAAAATAATAATAAATAAAAATCCACCTTTTTCTAATCAAAGAAGGGTCGACATATAAAACTTGGAGAGACAGAAAGAGAGAGAGATAAAGAAAGAAAGAAAGAAAGAAAGAAAAGGGAGGGAAAGAGAAATCAGGGGAGATGGTGAGATAAAAAGGAAGTAAATTAAACGTGGAACAGGCGAAAGAACATCAAGCTGGCTAGAAAGAGGAGACATTCCTTTAGCCAAAGCTAAGGAACTTCGCTGTCTACCACGGGACTAGCGAACTAAGGGACATAATCCATAAACCTCCACGCTTCGGAAAAGAAATTCATGATAGTTTCCCTTGCCGTAGCTAATCTCTATATTACGACTTCTCGAGCCAAAGCTTTGAACAAAAATTAGAACCTGATTGGCATCAAATTTCTTAGACACTGAGATTCTATTCATTTAAACATACAGTAGTGGGTCTAATTCTGCTATTTCCAGATCAGGTGAAACTTGATGAAAGATGAAAGCTAACATAGTAAACGAAGATCTGTGAAGTATGATTTCTTAAACCGTTGAAAAACAAAGAGAAAGTTAGAAGGAGGGTTGATTATGATAGAGAGAAAGGACGAGAGAGATGGAGTGACGGAAAGAGAGATTGTTAAACGAATGAAACCATAAAAGATCAGGCAAAGAAACATAGGAAGGGAGAATGACTGGGACAAAGGGTGAGAGATATATAGGCTCGACGATGCAGAGAAACAGAGAGAGAGAGAGAGAGAGAGAGAGAGAGAGAGAGAGAGTAAACGCAAAAGACAGGGAAAATGAGAGAGATAGCCACAGACTGAGAGAGAAAGGAAAACAGAGGGAGAAAAGATAGCTAGAGAAAGAAGGCAAAACAAAGAGAGAAAGTGACAGAGATAGCGAGTGAGACAAAGAAAAGAAAGAGAGATGGAGAAAGAATGCAAAAGGAGAGAAAAAGTGAGAGTCAGCGAGTGACAGAGAGGGAAAACGAGAGAGAGTGAAGGGAAGAGAAAATGCAAAAGAAGAGAACAAAGGAGAGAAATAGCGACTCAGAGAACGAGAAAGAAAGAAAGAAAGAAAGAAAGAAAGAAGGAGCGAGAGAGAGCAAAAAGAGAGAGAACGTGAGAGAGAGAGATATATATAATGAAGTGAACAAGAAAGAGAGAAAAATAGAAATAAAGAGAGATGAAGCCAGAGAGAGAGAGAGAAAGAGAATGAGATACATAGAAAAAAAAAGAACAAAAGAAAGAGAACGATAAAGAGCAAACGAGAAAGAAGGCAGATATTTAAAAACAAATAGTAACACAATGATAAAATCATAATACCAGATGCCATACATCTGCCTTCTTTCCTCCCAAAAATATTCCTTGCTTTTTAAAACGCTGGTTCATTCACTTAGTGTTGTCTCTATTTCCACACTTACCTCACTCTCTCCTTCTCCTCTGCCACGGTCAGACAGAATGGAGAACTCACGGTCCGAAAAATCCAGGTCAAGGTCGAGATCACGGGCGGCCTTCTTCAGCCAAGGGTAAGAAGAAGGCGCCGCCCCCTTCTTTAAACCGAGGCTCATGATTGGCTGGAATGTTGGAACTGGGGCTGTCACTTAGCGCTCTGATGGGTCCAAACTTTATAGAGACATGATCACGTGATAAAGCCGTCCAACCAGAATACAGGAATGCACAAGCAAAGATAATCCAGGGAAAGGGTAATCCAACACAGGCTAAAACATCACCATAATCCGTATATATCCGAACAGAAACGAGTCGTGTTTGTTTTTAGGTTTGAGTACATCCGAATTTTCATGGTTCACATCCCATAATTTCAGCAGTTTGATCCATCACGATATCAGATCCAACTTCAGCTAAAATCTGAGACACGTAGATCGAATAATTATAAAGGAGTGTACATCACATAAAGCGCATTTCCCCGTACAGGCTGTAAGCGCTTTATCTATTCACAAATCCATCGAAATAAGAACGATCAATCTTCTGCCCACTTATCAACTCACATAATATATCTACAACTGCACATATTACATGCCTTTAAATACGCAAGTATGTGCTCAATATTATAGGCCTAGACTTCATAATTTTGTTTATTTTGTTTTTACATTTTCGCACATTGTAACGCCGGTCACGATATATTTCCTGAAAAACGAATGAGTACTCATACTTGTGTCTGTACCTGTGTTCGTATTAGTATTCACATTCGTATTCGTGTACTATGGCAACTGGAAGAAATGGCCTAATCGTCTTAACAAAGACATAATAAATACGTCTAACAATGTGGAGTTATGTACAATAAACTCCTTACGTTAGATGGAATATTATGACACAAAATAATTTAAGGAAGTGTTCAGCCCTATCTCCAAGTACTCCCTTCTCCTCCAATTCTCTCTTCCCCCTCCCCCCCCCCCAATCCTTACAATTTCCATCTCACTTTTGAGATAAAAACAAGCGTATAAATCGCCATTGATTGTCAGTTCATCTCTCTCCTCTCCCCCTCCCTCTCTCTCTCATTCTCTCTCTCTCGCTGTCCTTCTTCTCAATGTCTTTCCCTCATTTAAATCGAGCTCTATTCCGGTCTAAATTTGGCACATAAAAACCAAACCCTGGGGATTTCAAACTCGTGTAAAAAGCTTTTCGAGCTCTGCTAGAATTTTCCGCGAGAGTTGTCGGATATCTCTTTCTTAAGTCTCATTTTACTCTCTGAGCATCTGAAAAATCCCTGGCGATACTGGCCATTTCTGGCATCTTCTGCGTCTAATCCTGGATTCCATCTCTCTTTCATGTCGCCCTGCTCCTCCTCCCCCCGCTCCCCTTCATAACTTCCTCTCCCTCCCATAATCTTTTCTGTGTTCCCAGACAAAGGAGAAAAGGGGGAGAGAAAAAGAGTGATGGAAAGGCAGACTGCGGATGGAAAGAGCAGACTGAGGAAGGCGAGAGAGAAGAAAAAGAAAAGAGAGAGAGACGGTGCGAGACAGTAAAAGAGGAGAAAGCAAGAGAGGAGAGAAAGAACGACAAAGCGAGAGGGAATGAAAGGCTAAAAGAAAGAAATGAGAGAGAGAGAGAGAGAAAGACAGGGCTATAAAAAGAGAAAGACTAAAGCTAAGAAGAGACACTGACGAACAGAAAGATCTGACAGGAAAAGACAAAACAAAGAAAAGAGAGAAAGAGATAAAAAAGAACGGAGAGAGAGAGAGATGGGACGAGAAAAAGAAAAAAGAAACAAAGCCATAGCAAGGGAGAGAGAGAAAGAAATAGAGACAGAGCGGGAAAGAGATAGAGATAAAGCGAGACGACGAAGACAAGGAGAGAGAAAGAGAAAGAAAGAGAGCGAGAGAGAGAAAGTGTAGCACAGGATCTCAGCGTCAAGCTGTTAGGATTAAAACACCAGTTGTTAGCGAAGAAATTAAGTGTTCCGTTCTCACCGCCTCAGAACTTCTGAACATTCTTTAGTTTTTAAATTTCTTATTCACTTTTTTCCTTCTTTCTTTTTTTTCTTTCACTTTTTTCTCTTCCTTTCTTTCTTTCTTTCTTCATTCTCTTTCTTTCTTTGTCTTTCTTTCATTCCCTTCCTTCCTTTCTTTTTTTCTTATTCTCTTTCTTCCTCTCTTTCTTTCTTCCTCTTTTTCTTTCTGTCCTTAACACTACAATGTACTTAATTCAGCAGACACTTGAATGTCTTATGAAACCACTCTGCCTATCTACGTAGACATAGCTGGTACAACATAACAAAGAGAAATTGAACGACATGGCTTCCCAAACTCTAACTCCATGATCACAAAACGCTGGCTCTACAGCATACCTTCAGGCCGATCTTATAAAAGCTACCAATAGCTAACCAAACAATGCGAACTAAACAATATTATGAGTAACTGTAGTCTCTGTAAGTGCTTCCTTTACCCCGTAAAAGGTCAGCATTATAAACAATATAATAGGCTACTAGTACATTACGTAATCCGCATGAACATGTTTTTTTTTCTTCCAAGAGACCGACCGACCTTACAAACAATATACATATAATAGGCTACTAATACATTATGTAGCCAGTATAAATACTTCCTTTACTCCTTTAGAAGCCCGTCTTGCAAGCAATAAATAGGCACCAGTAGATCATGTAACAACTATAAATATTCCTTTACTTCCTTACAGCCCCATCTTGTAAACAATATATAGGCTACCATTTCCATCTTCGCTGCCTCTGCAATCTGCTCCACATCCGCTGGCAGGACATGATTCCTGACAAGGAAGTCTTGAAACAGGTTGGACTTCCCAGTGTTGTCACCACCATGCGCAAAGCACAGATACGCTGGGCAGGGTAAACCACTCGCGTGCCCGACTCTCGCACTCCCGAGCAGCTCCTCTACGGAGAACTGTACCAGGGCAAGCGTTCGGTTAGCGAGCATCGAAAAGTGTTCAAGGACAGCCTGAAAACCTCCCTTAAAGATTTCAGCATCAGTACTGAGTTCTGGGAGATCCTTGCAGTTGACCGCCCCACCTGGTCCAGTCACATCACACACGGTGCCAAGAGAACCGAGGAAGAAAGAACCAAGACTGCAGAACAGAAGCACGAGATTCGTAAAGCCTGAGCAAACACCGTCACTGACAGTCTCCACCCACAGGTGTTCAAACTTGCGGCAGAGGATTCCACGCCCGGATCGGCCTCATCAGCCATTCTAAGACGCACCGTCCCAGACCTACACCCTAGAAATGAAGTCTATGGTCATCTTCGACTGCCGAAGGACGAACACAACATATAGACTACCCGTACATTATACAGTGCCTTAACTCCCCAAAGACGTGAGCAATATATTATAAGCTTCTAGTACATTATGTAACCAATATAGCATTTCCTTTACTTCCCAAAACAGCGACTTTATAAACAATATATATAGTCTAGCACGCTGCCCTTTAACACTCTGATACACAGAATAAAATATTTAAAACCACTGGCATGTTAACAGTAACACACAGAAGGAGAACACTCGTATAAAATCCAAACTTGAAGATCTTGAAAAGCAGAAGCCAAATTTGAATGGAAACGAAACATCTTATCTCTAACAATATGTATAAACTACAGATAAGCTTTACAGACAAGTTGTACATCTAAGAAATAGTGATGATGTCAAATTGCCATGCCGAAATGTTGGCGTGCAGAATCCAAAGTTGAAGAAGGCAAAACCTTAAAACTCTGTATATAACAAAGGTAGAAAAATCATGTATCTAATGAAAGTAACAATCATATATGTAACAAAAGTAACAATCATGTACGTAACAAAAGTAACAATCACGTATCAAACGAAAGAAACAATCGTGAATCTAAGGAATGTAACAATGTATACAGCCAAGTAGCCATCATGTACACAAGTAACGGTGTTTCCAAACTAACTCGTACATGAAAAACATCCCAAAGAATCAAAGTGGAAAACTCTGATTTGACAGGAGAACGAAATCTGCACTTATCCGAAGTAGACCTAGTGGTGTCTCGGACGTTGACTTGTTGATACGTAAAACCGAAAGTTTGGAAGTACCGAAACTCGTGAATAATAGTACTCTAACACAGAACAATAAGCTTCCCTTATCAAAATCAATGGCATCTTCAAATCAAATCACACAAACACACACACTGAAGAAACATCGCTGGCAATAAACGGGAAAATCCTGTGAAGACACAGAAAGTCAGCGGGAAAAAATGCAAGGGTTCTTGAGTAGACGGTAAATCCAGACCACAACCACGCTCTGGTGTGTATGTGATTCACGAAGTGTGTGACTACTGTAGGAGAAAACCTTAACAATTAACCCTTTGGCAGACACCCTCAAGATAAGATAAAATAAAAGAAGATAAGACGAGATAATACACTACAAGCTAAAGTAAGGTAAGGTAAGATAAAGTAAAGTAGGGCATATTTGTGACTGTAGTGTAGGTATTTTAGTCCACAGTTTCAGAGATCTGGACTTCCCAAACTAGGTTCAACCACAACGTAGAATCCCAGTGGCAGATAAGATGATACAAATTTTATCTGTCCTCAAAAGAAAATTCCTCATGAGACGGATACATTATTTATATATCTTTGTATAATATCTATGTATCTATGTATCTATGTATCTATGTATCTATGTATCTATGTATCTATCTATCTATCTATCTATCTATCTATCTATCT
>JBCEWB010161659.1:0-10436 GCA_039654565.1 Peronia peronii | reverse complement strand
GTATATATATATATATATATATACTAGAACAGAACCCCACGTGTCATACTATCGAAAGAACAATTCGGATCAAGCACCCTCGCGAGTTTTTTTATTCAACTGTTATCACATTTTTAGAATACCGTCAAAAATAAAAAAAAAGTTTTTTTCGAGTTTATATACATAGAAATCGATCCATATGCAACAATGTTGTATGCCAAATTTTTTATGGACCCATTCAGCAGTTTTCGAGTCCGTAAACCTATTGTGGGTTTTCTTGCAGATTTATAGTATAGATAGCGCTGCGACTTCAAGTGTGCACACTTCTATCTTGACATTTTGGTTGATTAAACTGAATGTTACTCAAAGTAAACGAGTTTTCGAAGGTACATTTCGGATCAAGTACCCTCGCGAGTTTATTATTCAATTATTACCGCAGTTGTAGAATAGCATCAAAGGTAATGAGCCTTTTCCAGCTTTATGTACATAGAAACACAGATCCATATGCAACAATGTTGTGTGCCAAATTTCAGATGGATCCATTCAGCAGTCTTCGAGTTCATAAGCCTATTCTGGGTTTTCTTCCACTCATATAATATAATATATTATATATTAAATATATGCATATTTTAAAAAAAAAATATAAGAAATGAAAAAAAGAAAATGACTTTTAGTGAAATTTAAATTTGCTTTCTCCCTTTTATTCATATAAGAGATATTGAAAATGACATGCAAAACTTGGATTAGTTTGGGTTAGAAAGTAGACATGAGATAACATTTAGAAAAATCTTCAGAATCCAAGATGGCAGTGTTCCCATGGCAATCAGACACGACAGCAAGTTTCTAGTGACATACCAATGTTCTGAATTAGAAAGTCGGAGCAATTGAACATCAAAAAATATAAAATGACTTGTGGGGAAAAAAATCAGGTGCCTCCTGACATGTCAAAAACACAAATGTTTTCTGATTGTAAAAATGCAAGTGAAAAAGTGGGTATCCATTCTGATGTACAGGAACCGTGTCCATTCCAGGATTGGCCTGTCTACTTCATCCAGTTACTAGCTCAGTCTGGGATCTATAATTATGATGTGCATTGGCAGTGGTAAATCCACATCCCTCCGCTGCTTACAGGCAATAGGTGCAATACGTTATTTGACTTTAGTCTCCTTCATGAATAGAAGATGCCTCAAATCCCAGGCATGGACGTTTACTGACCCTCTGAGACACTGACCACGCCGAATACAGTGAGGACACAGTGGCTCACCATTTGTCGTCACAGGAGTCCAGTCACTATTGATTTTGGCTGCAGAAAGCATAATGGTCAAATAAATATTCCAGGACACTAGGCACACTCTCTGGAGTCTCTCTTGTTCTAGGATGCAGCCTGTAGCCCAATTATGCTTTGAGATATAAAGCCAGGTTCACAACTCTGCAAGACTTTTATTTTTCGTTAAAAAAAAAACTTTTTTTAAAAAAGATAAATATGTAATCTTGTCTTTTTTTCCTTGAACATCAATTTCACGAAAACTGACATGAATTCTTATCAAGGCAATAGAAGGAAAAGAAACTAAGGAACAAAAGAAAACTACACGAAACAAACCAAAAACAGAAAAAAGAAACAAAAACACAATAAACAAACATGTAAAATGCCAAGAAACAAAAAAAGCAATCAAAAATATCTGATTTTTTTTTTAAGATCATTTGGAATTATCTGAGAAATTTCAAAATTTCGCCTCAACTTTTTTGAAAATCAGTGTTTTCACTGGTCTGAAAAGAGTGAATGGGCAAATCTATATCTTCAGTCAGTTTGGAAATTTTAAAGATTTAAACTTCATGTTGCGCTGAAATAAACCTCCCCTACTTCCCATTTCTTTTATTTTTGTGTTTTTAACACACACTACGTGAGCACATCTGAAGTTGACAAGAAGATTTAGGACAAACTGTTGAGACATGAAGTAACTGTCAGCTAAGGTCATCAAAATTAAACTTATAAATCATGTCAGGCAGCATTTGATATCAAACTACATTGGAATTTTAGTCCACTCATTTCATGAAAACAAATTTGTGAAATATTGAGTTTCAAACCCACATCTCTCTCTCTCTCTTTCTCCTTTTTTTTTTTTTAGCGAAAAAGTTCAAAACTGAATTCTGCAAAATCAGGCAGTTCAGGATTTCAAATTCGGCTGTTGAAGAAATTACTTTGGTAGTTTGCTTCTCTCACACAAGTTAACGTTTACCCTAACATGTCTATTACTGTCGGCCAAAACTGATGGCTAGAAGAATCTGAATGACAAGAAAGGCTGCTCAGATACTGTTAGAGCAAAAACATTCACTCAGATTGTAAAACATTTCTACAAAATCTACAACTGTGACGTTCACTACTATGAGGTGAGCAGTCAGTCTCCATAGTATCCGTTGGTTTTTAATTTACTAACTTGACGGACAAGCAATGCTAAGGCCTAGACATGACCTACCCACAAGTGTCACGTGACAGTTCTATAGTGCTCACGTTGATTCCGGAGTTGAACGTTCTTTTATTGTCAGCATCTCTTGCGAAACATTGGTAGAAGCCTGCATTACTGTGATTTGGATGGTCCCAACTGATTATCAGAAACGGATTCGAATCCTAAAATAGTTGAGATGCTTTAAAAAGTGTTCTCTCTGTAGTAGAGGATGGCATGGACGGGAAGAGATAGGATAGAAAATTGTGTAGCAGAAGAAACAGGATGAAAGTCTTTAAGACAGAGAAAGAAAAAGAGACCATTAAACAAGGAATAAACAAGTTGATAATTATATGGATTTTTTTCTGGAATGGCAAAATGAAAGCTTATAATCGAAAGGAAAAAAAGACAGAGGAAAGCACAAAAATTAGACGCTGACAAGATAGCACATGATGAGGTTATTACATAAGATAACAAAAGAGAAGAGATTGAGAAAAGGCAATAGGAGACGATGACTATGACGAGGAAGAAGTAAAAAAAGAATGACGTCTATTTTATCTCTTTTTATATATACAGTTCCGTGAGTGGGTGTGTGTGTGGATCTATGTGTGTGTGTGTGCGCGCGCGTGCGTCCGTACTATTGGACTTTCTGCTGCATAGGTAGAAAACCTGTCCACACTCATTTATTTTAATCTTATGAAGCAATAACGTTTTTGTTGTTCTTCTTCTTGTTCTTTTGTGCCTGATTTTTGTTTTATTTATTAACCTCTCTGATAACTGTTAGAAAAAAGGTATCGTTTCTTCATTTACTCTTTATGAATCTTCCCTGGGCTAAAGGCTTGGCGACGTGATAATAGGAATTCAGATTTTGAAGAATGTTCCAAATGTCACAGATAAATAATTAAGGGGGTGGGGGGAGGGGGAGGAGGGGGGCATCCTGAAATATGGATTTTGTTTTAAAAAAACCCACTGTTTTGGGTTTTTGTTTTCTCTTAAAAGCCCTGCCTTTCTGTGTATAAAAATGGTATCAAAAAGTGGATATGCCCATTCTAAAGTGTTTGACCAATGGTCATTCAAAGGTAGGCCTAGCATACTGTCAACCAGGATTTGGCTCCATCTGGCTACTACAAGCGGCCGTAGATCATCGTTATATGATTATATATGGGCAAAAGGTGCCTATTTTCCTCTTTCATTACAGTAAGAAGCAGGACATCAATGATCAATGTTGTATGAACGTTCACAGTACAAAATGTTCCATAATGTAAAGAAAAGGAGTTAATAACTGAATCGTGTGAGAACTATTTATATTCAGTGAGCCTTGTACATGTAAGCCACTCTTTCCTGATATTTCGGCTTGTGGAGGAGTCAATGGTCTGACATGTGCAATACTTCTGACATTATCATCTTCAAAAAACTGCACAGCTATAGAGGTAATCTGAGAAAGAAGTGATACATCATTAAGAAAAACAAATCTGAGAATTACTTTCAATTGAAAAGAAATAAAGTCTCTATTTTTCTTTCTGCATGAAGCTAAGTCAGTAACAATGAATGTGTCAGGAGGGATTGCCGTTTGTCACAGGGTTTTGTAATGACATTCTTATTTAGTATGAGAATCTTTCTTTTTTTTTTTTTATACATTGACATAATATGAGTACCATGGTAGTGCATTGTGACTTGTCTAGGAGGGGATTCTTTAGCAAAGTGTGATAGGCGAGTGTTTGACTAAATCGGTTCACATTCATACTTTTTGGAATAATCCTGCACTAAATGAAAAATATTTGTGTGGCTTTGCACTTTCATGCATTAAAAATATTAATAAACAAAAATTTTCTTCTGTATTTCAGCGTGCCAGTACTTGAGTAAATGCCGAGAGCTGTTAGCAAAAAAAAAAAAAATAAAACGGTTTCATATTGAGTATTTTAAATGTCCCTCGCATGTGGTCCAAGGGGCCATCAGACGCCGGAACGTCAAACGTTTGGGTCGTTGATTTAGTGATAGAAGGCGTCACAGCAAGAAGTAGATAATGCAAAGTATAATTGGACAACGTTAGGGATTGGATAGGACTACCACTTGAGGACTACAGCGTGAGAGTTATGAACAAGATCACGGACAAGCAAAGAGCTATTTGAAATCGACCTTGATTTGGAACAGATCAGCAGAAAAAGGAGCATGCATAATCTCAGACAGGAAAAGTTATCATAAAGAAGTGCTGAAGAAAAGGGAATATTTATTGTCATTTGTAGTCCTAACCGATGAGGCTTTCAATATTTGAACTGAATATGATGAAATTCAAGTTAATTAGAAATGAATCTCTTAAAATGTGTTTACAAAATTACAAAGAAGACAGCTATTGACTCACAATATCAAGTCTAAAAATCTCGTATAGGATGCCCTTGTTGTATTTTCTATCGGTCTAAATCTGATTTTTTTTCCCATGAGCAACAATAATATTTCCCAGACCCAATCTTCGATGTCACGGTAGAAACTTAAAATGAATATATCTTTAAAAATTCATGCTTTCAGTTTAAAAAAAAAAAAGTTTCCTGTAGTTAAAAGATGATAGAAAATTAGTTTTCTGTCTCAATTATTAAATATGTAAAACCAGACTAAGGGAGATGCGGAAATATACACTAGCCACATTAAATTTAAATCAATCAATCAATAAATGAATAAATAAACTAATAAATAAATAAATAGATTAATAAACAAAGTCTAAAGGAGAAGGAAATGGAGAGGGGAGGCGAGGGGGGAGGGGGGGGGGGGCGAGAAGAAAACTCGGTAATACATTCAAGGCCCCTGTGGATTTAGTTCTCAGTCCTAATTTTACTACCAGAAAAAAATATGAAGAACGGCCATTGTTGTCCAAAGCAATGGTTTGAATCAATAATGTCAACAAATAAAAAACATAGAGATCTTTAAAATAACAGTTCAGTTTTCTTCCACATGTAAAAGGTGGACATAATGTGGTTCTTCTCTGTTGATCTTAATAATTAATAATTTGTTGAATTTTATTGTGACTATTATTGTTGGAAAGGAAATAATGAAAGGACCCGGCCCCCTTTTCCTCACCTTTGACTGTTAGTATATCCAGATGCTTTGGTAATGTGTCACCTATGCCAATCCCCATTCCCCTCTCCCTTATCCCCACCTATTCTCTGGTATTGAATACACTAACCTTCGACAAACTGTGATCCTTTAGGAAACAGTTGATGCTGAAAGTTCGGTTCCCGCCCTCTTGTATCTCCTTAGAGTCGGCAGTGAACAGAAGCTGTAAACCTGAAGAATCTGTGACATCATAACACACTTGACTTTTACATCCTTTCAAACTCAAAAAACAGCCAAGATGACCGAGAGACGTATTTCAACACTAGAGATGATGCTCTGGCACAAAGTGAAATCTATACGGGCTTATGAAGTTAAGTTTGTCAAGCTGGTTTTCAGTCTTCCACAACAGTGACTACCTGTGAGATTTCATTGCATTGTCAGTGTAAATTGTTACTAATGGGTAATACTACTCCTATCCAAGCCGTCTTGTATATAATCTGTCTTGGTTACCTATTATATTTTCTGGCATGATGTTATATTTGATGAAACGCAATGAAAACCGATGCGTTTTAATTCTAGGATAAACGAAATTCGTCATTCTATTTAAAAAATCTGGTACTGAAAAAGAAAAAAGTCATTGTGTTTCTTTCGCTTCTTTCTGACTCCAGTGGTTTCCTCCGGCAAGATCTGCAAACTTTTAAATCAGACATTTTTGTTCCCGATAACCTACATCAGTGACATCACTAGGTTGTGTGTACTAAGTTTTACAGATCTGGATTTTTAATACAACTTTTTTTTTTTTAAATCGGTATGTAAAATCACATATTGTGATCCATTTTATGTATAAATTGGACCCAAGATCTCAAATTATTAAAAACTTGGAATTGCCTGTGATACTTTTTCGTTGCTTTATTTTTATTTTTATTTTATTTATTTTTTATTTTTTGTTTTTTGTTTGTTTTCCATTGTTTTGTCCTGAATTGCTGCAAGGTGTAATTGCTCCAGAAATGTAGCTTAGCCTGAAAAAAAAAAATGCTAGCGAGAAAAATGCATTTTAAGTTTTCTGAAAGAAAAAAAAAGTTGGATTTCTCAACACAGGCACAATTTCATAAGAGGTATGGACATTTTTTTTTTTTTTTTTGGCATTTGATGCAGATGGAATCTCTGTATTTCTTTCAAAGTTGCCCAATTCTCTAACTAGTTCCTCTGAAAATTCTGACTGGAGGTAACGCTCCGGGCGGGATAACTCATCAATGTCCGGGTGCTGTTTTCTCCATGACTGAAAGAGAATGAAAGAATTAATTCTTGCAATGTCTAAAAAACAGTAAAAAAGGGACTTCCAGAATTTATTAGTCTTTCTCAAAGTATTGTATTTATTTATGAGCTGATCACATTTATCCGCCCCTCCCATAAACAAATTGTAATAATTTATCACTTGTGGTTGTCTAACAAACAATTCACGAAACTGCCCACGAACTTTGGTCCTACGTTTCACATGTTTTAAATCTTTTGGGGTATGAACATGATAGTTACAGTTTTATTGTCCCTCCATTGCATTTTCAAAATCTCATCCGTCCTCACCCATCGCATATCTCGTCTGTTAAAATTTTTCTCAAACTTTTTAATATCTCTCAAATTTGGAGGAAAACCTTTTCTTTTGGCTAACACAATACCAGAAGCACACAAAAAATATTTCCAAAGATCTTTCAACAACTGACCACTTGTATAAAAATTATCAAAACACAATCTGTACCTCTGGCCAAATAGTGGTTTCACAAGATTCATACATCATAAACCTGACCAAATGTAGATTTTTCTGCCCCGCCCTCCTTTTCACCCAAATAGACATCAAAATTATATGTGTATCCTGTTTCTGAATCTGCCAAAACCCACGATTTCATACCCCATTTGGTCGGCTTGTCATGAATAATGTATTGAAGAAAGAAGCATTTCCCTTTATTTGCCACCATGCGTTCATCAATAGAAATATTCATACTAGGCGGATAGTTTCCTACATTTCCTTTGCATGTACTCATAAAAAAATCGCACTTTACACAGTTTATCTTCGGCATTTTCAGTTATAAAATTGAACACTTTCAAAAAGGCCATGATCGGACAATAGCGATGCCTTGGCGTAAATGCCCTGGCCCATAATCCATGATACAAGGATTTAGTCGACCAAAATTTATTTACATTTGATAACTGCACAATTCTCATGTAAAATAACAGTCCACACAACCTATAAAACTCCTCTGGAGTTAGATCATACCACCCTTTAAAAAGGGATGGTGTATCTGGGCCAAACTCTGCTGCATACATATAGTATACTTGCGTGTGAAGAAGACTAATTCTCCAGTAAAATACAACTTGAAAAAGTCCAGTGGTTGCAGAAAATGCCTTGCCCGTTCTCTGGTGACAACCTCCTCTTGAATATGAAGCCTCGGTCTACGCTCGGGTCGAGACTTCGGGATCTGTTCTTGCCGACCATTGTCCTGGCAATGATATCCACTAATCCTGTCGATGACCAAACAAAAACAAAACAATGACTATCACATTCATGATTATTCACAGGCTAACAAAAAAAAAAAAAAAAAAAAGAAAAAGGAAAAAATCAGAACAAATCTCATAACCACTATTGGATCCAGATCTAATGAAAAAAAAACACTACATAATCAGAAAGAGGGAAGTTATACTGGTTTGCAAGCATCAAAACTGGCATTGTGTATGCTATTTTGTTTATCTATGGTTGCCAGTATCAACAACTTCTTAGCAACAGACAGTAGGTGATTTTAACAGGTCATATACGGTAATATGTATACATTTTTATAAAATTGCTTATTACCTAAAGCAAAGATGTCACACTCTATGATCGATATGGTAAAATTATATAAAATTAGTTTGGAATAACATTTTATCGAGAATATAAAGGATTCAACCTGCTAGTTTATGTATAGACTAGGGATCAACAACTTACTTGGAATCATGTGCAAGATTTGCTGGCGATAATAAGGGAACATTCTCGTCATCGTCTGATGACTGATCATCAGATGGCTCCCAGACATCTTCCTCTGACATGTCAAATAAACTTTCGGGCTCTGATTGCTCGCTAGAGGACATTCTGAAGCGAAATTGTGAGTGTGCGTGCGTCTGCCTTCGAGGTAGATTCCAAAATGGCCGCTGTGAGGAAATCCGGAACGACATCACTTTAGACGATCGTTTTTATTATACTTCAACTTCCGTACTCGTCTTTTTCGAGCTTCATGAAGAATTTCATGAATTACTTATTAATAAAAAAGTGACTGGTGCGTGAAATTCGAAAATTGTATGCACTTTATCGTGACCCGAAGTCATCGTTCCTCAGGGAACGATGTTCAAAGGCATTGATTGAAACGGCCGTAGAGTATTTCAGGAGAATGCCAACTCAGACCCTGCATCAGCTTTGATTTTCTGTGGCTTTTGCTTTCAGATGTATATGCGGCCAGTTGTGCTCACCAAAATCTAGCGTACGGTGGATAATAGATCTATATTATTTCAAAAGATCATTTTAAACAAACAACCAAACAAAGTATGAAAGTTAGCTCGCTAATTTCTGACACCAGATGAGCCTTAATGGGCCTTTTCACACCTTGTGGAAAAACAATCTTTAAAGTGGTACTACCGGGACAGGAAATGATGTAGAAGAAAAACAACATTTTATACCTTAACACTGAAACCGTGTCTGACGTTCTGTCTGCTGAACTATATTCTGCTGAAAATACTCCAAGCGGAATTTAAATCAAATCATTATATTAATTAAATCTGTCATATTCTTACAGACACTTTTACATACAAAGCCACTCAGTTTATGCTGAAATAATTGAACCATGTCTGATTTTCTGTATCTTCTAATTTTAACTCTCTAGGACCCATCGTCTCATTTAAGGTGCGTGAAGATCTCGCTCTCCAGAGAAGGCTCGAGATAACCACCAGGAAGGAGGTTGAAAGACTAAATAAACCAAGTCAAGTCCAGAGAAGGTTTTCATAACGTTGGTCTGCTGATCAGTCTCAAAATCATACACTAAATATGGCTTTCCAAACTAATTTTTCTTTTACCACACGACTATGTGATTTGTACTACTGCATAGATGGTGAACTTCTGTTGACTCTCTTGGGCTCTAGATGGTTGAAACTTCATGCGACTAAAGATGCTTACAGATCAATATAATACCCCACTAAGTACAGTAGCTGAAAGCTGCCTATAAGACGAGATATATTATGAGCTTACAGCACCTCCTGATTTCTTGATCTCCATAAATCTGCTGTTCCTCTGTAGTAAGTTCATACCTAGCGCTTCGAAATTTGACTAATTTCCATAATTTTGTCTCATGCTATAAATCGCGTTATTCCTTAGTATGACATTTAATGGTATATGTTCCTACCTTCATAAGCTATTACTGTAAGGAGCAAAACAAGGAAAGTTGCTGAACCCATCATGCTGTCTTCAGGTAAACGAACACTAGACCAGTTTAGGACAAGTGAAACAACACCAAAGCAGTAAGTTATTATAGAACCTTTGACAGATGGTCACTTACTCAGACGTTGTCCAATCAGAGGACGGCACATATGAACCCAGTGTGCAAATCTGATTGGTACACGTTGCATTGTGAGACGCACTGATCAGTGGCGGTGGGACTTTATTGCATTAACTTGTCAAAGACTCACAAGACGCAATCAATAACAAATAGATTATATCATTTTTTAATTAACAAAAGTTTCATGATTAACCGATCGAAGACGTTCTTGAGAAAGAAATAATTAGTTTCCTTCCCCCAGATTGAATTCACCAAACTGCTAGCGCATTTTTCGCACGTAAGCATTTTGCTCGTCTGAAAACATAACCATCATCGTATGAGAAAATTAGATAGATAGATAGATAGATAGATAGATAGACAGATAGATAGATAGATAGATAGATAGATAGATAGATAGATA